>CALNHX010000794.1:0-284696 GCA_940337035.1 Agriotes lineatus
GTCTATAATTGATTAACTGTTGTTCTTCGTCAGAAACAGTGCTTCTAAAAATGCTCAAAATAATTAGAAGAGTTCTCGCTGTGTCACCTACGGTTTGCTAAATAGATACGAACTATATATTAATACTTGTAAAAGCTATTTGACATGTTTAAATTGGTTTGAAAATGAAACCAAAAGAACGAAAATTTTATTTGTTGTGTAGTCACCTACAGTTTGCTAAATAGATATAAACGATATATTAATACTTTCAAAAGTTATCTGACACGTTTGATTTGGTTTGAACATGAAACCAAAAGAACGAAAATTTTATTTGCTGTGTAGTCTAAAAATTCATTACTACGTTTGCGTAAGATACACTACTGGAAAGTGCACAATGCCTATAAATATAGTCAACGGTCTATAATTGATTAACTGTTGTTCTTCGTCAGAAACAGTGCTTCTAAAAATGCTCAAAATAATTAGAAGAGTTCTCGCTGTGTCACCTACGGTTTGCTAAATAGATACGAACTATATATTAATACTTGTAAAAGCTATTTGACATGTTTAAATTGGTTTGAAAATGAAACCAAAAGAACGAAAATTTTATTTGTTGTGTAGTCTAAAAATTCATTACTACGTTTGCGTAAGATATACATCTAGTTAGTGCACAATGCCTATAAAGAGTGTCAACGGTCTATAATTGACTAACTGTTGTTTTTCGTCAGGAACAATGCTACCAAACAGGCTCAAAATAATTCGAAGGGTTCTGGCTGTGTCACCTACAGTTTGCTAAATAGATATAAACGATATATTAATACTTTCAAAAGTTATCTGACACGTTTGATTTGGTTTGAACATGAATCCAAAAGAACGAAAATTTTATTTGCTGTGTAGTCCAAAAATTCATTACTACGTTTGCGTAAGATACACTACTGGAAAGGGCACAATGCCTATAAATATAGTCAACCGTCTATAATTGATTAAATGTTGTTCTTCGTCAGAAACAGTGCTTCTAAAAATGCTCAAAATAATTAGAAGAGTTCTCGCTGTGTCACCTACGGTTTGCTAAATAGATACGAACTATATATTAATACTTGTAAAAGCTATTTGACATGTTTTAATTGGTTTGAAAATGAAACCAAAAGAACGAAAATTTTATTTGTTGTGTAGTCTAAAAATTCATTACTACGTTTGCGTAAGATATACATCTAGTTAGTGCACAATGCCTATAAATAGTGTCAACGGTCTATAATTGACTAACTGTTGTTTTTCGTCAGGAACAATGCTTCCAAACAGGCTCAAAATAATTCGAAGGGTTCTGGCTGTGTCACATACAGTTTGCTAAATAGATATAAACGATATATTAATACTTTCAAAAGTTATCTGACACGTTTGATTTGGTTTGAACATGAAACCAAAAGAAAGAAAATTTTATTTGCTGTGTAGTCTAAAAATTCATTACTACGTTTGCGTAAGATACACTACTGGAAAGTGCACAATGCCTATAAATATAGTCAACGGTCTATAATTGATTAACTGTTGTTCTTCGTCAGAAACAGTGCTTCTAAAAATGCTCAAAATAATTAGAAGAGTTCTCGCTGTGTCACCTACGGTTTGCTAAATAGATACGAACTATATATTAATACTTGTAAAAGCTATTTGACATGTTTTAATTGGTTTGAAAATGAAACCAAAAGAACGAAAATTTTATTTGCTGTGTAGTCCAAAAATTCATTACTACGTTTGCGTAAGATACACTACTGGAAAGGGCACAATGCCTATAAATATAGTCAACCGTCTATAATTGATTAACTGTTGTTCTTCGTCAGAAACAGTGCTTCTAAAAATGCTCAAAATAATTAGAAGAGTTCTCGCTGTGTCACCTACGGTTTGCTAAATAGATACGAACTATATATTAATACTTGTAAAAGCTATTTGACATGTTTTAATTGGTTTGAAAATGAAACCAAAAGACGAAAATTTTATTTGTTGTGTAGTCTAAAAATTCATTACTACGTTTGCGTAAGATATACATCTAGTTAGTGCACAATGCCTATAAATAGTGTCAACGGTCTATAATTGACTAACTGTTGTTTTTCGTCAGGAACAATGCTTCCAAACAGACTCAAAATAATTCGAAGAGTTCTGGCTGTGTCACCTACAGTTTGCTAAATAGATATAAACGATATATTAATACTTTCAAAAGTTATCTGACACGTTTGATTTGGTTTGAACATGAAACCAAAAGAACGAAAATTTTATTTGTTGTGTAGTCTAAAAATTCATTACTACGTTTGCGTAAGATATACATCTAGTTAGTGCACAATGCCTATAAATAGTGTCAACGGTCTATAATTGACTAACTGTTGTTTTTCGTCAGGAACAATGCTTCCAAACAGACTCAAAATAATTCGAAGGGTTCTGGCTGTGTCACCTACAGTTTTCTAAATAGATATAAACGATATATTAATACTTTCAAAAGTTATCTGACACGTTTGATTTGGTTTGAACATGAAACCAAAAGAACGAAAATTTTATTTGTTGTGTAGTCTAAAAATTAATTACTACGTTTGCGTAAGATATACATCTAGTTAGTGCACAATGCCTATAAATAGTGTCAACGGTCTATAATTGACTAACTGTTGTTTTTCGTCAGGAACAATGCTACCAAACAGGCTCAAAATAATTCGAAGGGTTCTGGCTGTGTCACCTACAGTTTGCTAAATAGATATAAACGATATATTAATACTTTCAAAAGTTATCTGACACGTTTGATTTGGTTTGAACATGAAACCAAAAGAACGAAAATTTTATTTGCTGTGTAGTCTAAAAATTCATTACTACGTTTGCGTAAGATACACTACTGGAAAGGGCACAATGCCTATAAATATAGTCAACCGTCTATAATTGATTAACTGTTGTTCTTCGTCAGAAACAGTGCTTCTAAAAATGCTCAAAATAATTAGAAGAGTTCTCGCTGTGTCACCTACGGTTTGATAAATAGATACGAACTATATATTAATACTTGTAAAAGCTATTTGACATGTTTTAATTGGTTTGAAAATGAAACCAAAAGAACGAAAATTTTATTTGTTGTGTAGTCTAAAAATTCATTACTACGTTTGCGTAAGATATACATCTAGTTAGTGCACAATGCCTATAAATAGTGTCAACGGTCTATAATTGACTAACTGTTGTTTTTCGTCAGGAACAATGCTTCCAAACAGGCTCAAAATAATTCGAAGGGTTCTGGCTGTGTCACCTACAGTTTGCTAAATAGATATAAACGATATATTAATACTTTCAAAAGTTATCTGACACGTTTGATTTGGTTTGAACATGAAACCAAAAGAAAGAAAATTTTATTTGCTGTGTAGTCTAAAAATTCATTACTACGTTTGCGTAAGATACACTACTGGAAAGTGCACAATGCCTATAAATATAGTCAACGGCCTATAATTGATTAAATGTTGTTCTTCGTCAGAAACAGTGCTTCTAAAAATGCTCAAAATAATTCGAAGAGTTCTCGCTGTGTCACCTACGGTTTGCTAAATAGATACGAACTATATATTAATACTTGTAAAAGCTGTTTGACATGTTTAAATTGGTTTGAAAATGAAACCAAAAGAACGAAAATTTTATTTGTTGTGTAGTCTAAATAGTATATTATACATCAAGGTAGCGAATCGCAGTATTATAACCTGAGCGCATATTAGATACTGAGCGCGCAGCGCGAAGTATATAAAGCGCGAAGGTTATAAGACGATTCGCTACCGTGGTGTATATACTATTTTTTGCACTACCAAACAGCTTAATACCTAAATTTCCAACAAATTTCGAAAATATTTTAACTGTCAACCTGACAATGCAGCTCTTTAAAACGTCAAAATTAAAATAGTCATATTTGGTAACTTAGCAATTTATTAGTTACCACGGTTAAAATTGTTTATTTTACTTTCTCTCCCTTGGTGGAGAAAATCAAATTCACGACCTAAAGATAAGCCCATAACGGTGCGTTCTGAGACTAGTAGTGCAAAAAATTCATTACTACGTTTGCGTAAGATATACATCTAGTAAGTGCACAATGCCTATAAATAGTGTCAACGGTCTATAATTGACTAACTGTTGTTTTTCGTCAGGAACAATGCTTCCAAACAGGCTCAAAATAATTCGAAGGGTTCTGGCTGTGTCACCTACAGTTTGCTAAATAGATATAAACGATATATTAATACCTTCAAAAGTTATCTGACACGTTTGATTTGGTTTGAACATGAAACCAAAAGAACGAAAATTTTATTTGCTGTGTAGTCTAAAAATTCATTACTACGTTTGCGTAAGATACACTACTGGAAAGTGCACAATGCCTATAAATATAGTCAACGGTCTATAATTGACTAACTGTTGTTCTTCGTCAGGAACAATGCTTCCAAACAGACTCAAAATAAGTCGAAGGGTTCTGGCTGTGTCACCTACATTTTGCTAAATAGATATAAACGATATATTAATACTTTCAAAAGTTATCTGACACGTTTGAATTGGTTTGAACATGAAACCAAAAAAACGAAAATTTTATTTGCTGTGTAGTCTAAAAATTCATTACTACGTTTGCGTAAGATGTACAACTGGAAAGTGCACAATGCCTATAAATATAGTCAACGGTCTATAATTGATGAACTGTTGTTCTTCGTCAGAAACAGTGCTTCTAAAAATGCTCAAAATAATTCGAAGAGTTCTCGCTGTGTCACCTACGGTTTGCTAAACAGATACGAACTATATATTAATAATTGTAAAAGCTATTTGACATGTTTAAATTGGTTTGAAAATGAAACCAAAAGAACGAAAATTTTATTTGTTGTGTAGTCTAAAAATTCATTACTACGTTTGCGTAAGATATACATCTAGTTAGTGCACAATGCCTATAAATAGTGTCAACGGTCTATAATTGACTAACTGTTGTTTTTCGTCAGGAACACTGCTTCCAAACAGGCTCAAAATAATTCGAAGGGTTCTGGCTGTGTCACCTACAGTTTGCTAAATAGATATAAACGATATATTAATACTTTCAAAAGTTATCTGACACGTTTAAATTGGTTTGAACATGAAACCAAAAGAACGAAAATTTTATTTGTTGTGTAGTCTAAAAATTCATTACTACGTTTGCGTAAGATATACATCTAGTTAGTGCACAATGCCTATAAATAGTGTCAACGGTCTATAATTGACTAACTGTTGTTTTTCGTCAGGAACACTGCTTCCAAACAGGCTCAAAATAATTCGAAGGGTTCTGGCTGTGTCACCTACAGTTTGCTAAATAGATATAAACGATATATTAATACTTTCAAAAGTTATCTGACACGTTTGATTTGGTTTGAACATGAAACCAAAAGAACGAAAATTTTATTTGCTGTGTAGTCTAAAAATTCATTACTACGTTTGCGTAAGATACACTACTGGAAAGTGCACAATGCCTATAAATATAGTCAACGGTCTATAATTGTTTTACTGTTGTTCTTCGTCAGAAACAGTGCTTCTAAAAATGCTCAAAATAATTAGAAGAGTTCTCGCTGTGTCACCTACGGTTTGCTAAATAGATACGAACTATATATTAATACTTGTAAAAGCTATTTGACATGTTTAAATTGGTTTGAAAATGAAACCAAAAGAACGAAAATTTTATTTGTTGTGTAGTCTAAAAATTCATTACTACGTTTGCGTAAGATATACATCTAGTTAGTGCAGAATGCCTATAAATAGTGTCAACGGTCTATAATTGACTAACTGTTGTTTTTCGTCAGGAACAATGCTTCCAAACAGGCTCAAAATAATTCGAAGGGTTCTGGCTGTGTCACCTACAGTTTGCTAAATAGATATAAACGATATATTAATACTTTCAAAAGTTATCTGACACGTTTGATTTGGTTTGAACATGAAACCAAAAGAACGAAAATTTTATTTGCTGTGTAGTCTAAAAATTCATTACTACGTTTGCGTAAGATACACTACTGGAAAGTGCACAATGCCTATAAATATCGTCAACGGTCTATAATTGATTAACTGTTGTTCTTCGTCAGAAACAGAGCTTCTAAAAATGCTCAAAATAATTCGAAGAGTTCTCGCTGTGTCACCTACGGTTTGCTAAATAGATATGAACTATATATTAATACTTGTAAAAAGCTAATTGACATGTTTAAATTGGTTTGAAAATGAAACCAAAAGAACGAAAATTTTATTTGTTGTGTAGTCTAAAAATTCATTACTACGTTTGCGTAAGATATACATCTAGTTAGTGCACAATGCCTATAAATAGTGTCAACGGTCTATAATTGACTAACTGTTGTTCTTCGTCAGGAACAATGCTTCCAAACAGGCTCAAAATAATTCGAAGGGTTCTGGCTGTGTCACCCACAGTTTGCTAAATAGATAAAAATGATATTGTAATACTTGCAAAAGCTATTTGTCACGTTTGAATTGGTTTGAACATGAAACCAAAAAAACTAAAATTTTATTTGTTGTCTAGTCTAAAAATTCATTACTACGTTTGCGTAAGATGTACAACTGGAGAGTGCACAAAGCTTATAAATATAGTCAACGGTCTATAATTTATTAACTGTTGTTTTTCCTCAGGAACACTGCGTCTAAAAAGGCTCAAAATAATTCGAAGGGATCTCGCTGTGTCACCTACAGTTTGCTAAATAGATATAAACGATATATTAATACTTTCAAAAGTTATCTGACACGTTTGAATTGGTTTGAACATGAAACCAAAAGAACGAAAATTTTATTTGCTGTGTAGTCTAAAAATTCATTACTACGTTTGCGTAAGATGTACAACTGGAAAGTGCACAATGCCTATAAATATAGTCAACGGTCTATAATTGATTAACTGTTGTTCTTCGTCAGAAACAGTGCTTCTAAAAATGCTCAAAATAATTCGAAGAGTTCTCGCTGTGTCACCTACGGTTTGCTAAACAGATACGAACTATATATTAATAATTGTAAAAGCTATTTGACATGTTTAAATTGGTTTGAAAATGAAACCAAAAGAACGAAAATTTTATTTGTTGTGTAGTCTAAAAATTCATTACTACGTTTGCGTAAGATATACATCTAGTTAGTGCACAATGCCTATAAATAGTGTCAACGGTCTATAATTGACTAACTGTTGTTTTTCGTCAGGAACACTGCTTCCAAACAGGCTCAAAATAATTCGAAGGGTTCTGGCTGTGTCACCTACAGTTTGCTAAATAGATATAAACGATATATTAATACTTTCAAAAGTTATCTGACACGTTTAAATTGGTTTGAACATGAAACCAAAAGAACGAAAATTTTATTTGTTGTGTAGTCTAAAAATTCATTACTACGTTTGCGTAAGATATACATCTAGTTAGTGCACAATGCCTATAAATAGTGTCAACGGTCTATAATTGACTAACTGTTGTTTTTCGTCAGGAACACTGCTTCCAAACAGGCTCAAAATAATTCGAAGGGTTCTGGCTGTGTCACCTACAGTTTGCTAAATAGATATAAACGATATATTAATACTTTCAAAAGTTATCTGACACGTTTGATTTGGTTTGAACATGAAACCAAAAGAACGAAAATTTTATTTGCTGTGTAGTCTAAAAATTCATTACTACGTTTGCGTAAGATACACTACTGGAAAGTGCACAATGCCTATAAATATAGTCAACGGTCTATAATTGATTTACTGTTGTTCTTCGTCAGAAACAGTGCTTCTAAAATGCTCAAAATAATTAGAAGAGTTCTCGCTGTGTCACCTACGGTTTGCTAAATAGATACGAACTATATATTAATACTTGTAAAAGCTATTTGACATGTTTAAATTGGTTTGAAAATGAAACCAAAAGAACGAAAATTTTATTTGTTGTGTAGTCTAAAAATTCATTACTACGTTTGCGTAAGATATACATCTAGTTAGTGCAGAATGCCTATAAATAGTGTCAACGGTCTATAATTGACTAACTGTTGTTTTTCGTCAGGAACAATGCTTCCAAACAGGCTCAAAATAATTCGAAGGGTTCTGGCTGTGTCACCTACAGTTTGCTAAATAGATATAAACGATATATTAATACTTTCAAAAGTTATCTGACACGTTTGATTTGGTTTGAACATGAAACCAAAAGAACGAAAATTTTATTTGCTGTGTAGTCTAAAAATTCATTACTACGTTTGCGTAAGATACACTACTGGAAAGTGCACAATGCCTATAAATATAGTCAACGGTCTATAATTGATTAACTGTTGTTCTTCGTCAGAAACAGTGCTTCTAAAAATGCTCAAAATAATTAGAAGAGTTCTCGCTGTGTCACCTACGGTTTGCTAAATAGATACGAACTATATATTAATACTTGTAAAAGCTATTTGATATGTTTAAATTGGTTTGAAAATGAAACCAAAAGAACGAAAATTTTATTTGTTGTGTAGTCTAAAAATTCATTACTACGTTTGCGTAAGATATACATCTAGTTAGTGCACAATGCCTATAAATAGTGTCAACGGTCTATAATTGACTAACTGTTGTTTTTCGTCAGGAACAATGCTACCAAGCAGGCTCAAAATAATTCGAATTGTTCTGGCTGTGTCACCTACAGTTTCTAAATAGATATAAACGATATATTAATACTTTCAAAAGTTATCTGACACGTTTGATTTGGTTTGAACATGAAACCAAAAGAACGAAAATTTTATTTGCTGTGTAGTCTAAAAATTCATTACTACGTTTGCGTAAGATACACTACTGGAAAGGGCACAATGCCTATAAATATAGTCAACCGTCTATAATTGATTAACTGTTGTTCTTCGTCAGAAACAGTGCTTCTAAAAATGCTCAAAATAATTAGAAGAGTTCTCGCTGTGTCACCTACGGTTTGCTAAATAGATACGAACTATATATTAATACTTGTAAAAGCTATTTGACATGTTTAAATTGGTTTGAAAATGAAACCAAAAGAACGAAAATTTTATTTGTTGTGTAGTCTAAAAATTCATTACTACGTTTGCGTAAGATATACATCTAGTTAGTGCAGAATGCCTATAAATAGTGTCAACGGTCTATAATTGACTAACTGTTGTTTTTCGTCAGGAACAATGCTTCCAAACAGGCTCAAAATAATTCGAAGGGTTCTGGCTGTGTCACCTACAGTTTGCTAAATAGATATAAACGATATATTAATACTTTCAAAAGTTATCTGACACGTTTGATTTGGTTTGAACATGAAACCAAAAGAACGAAAATTTTATTTGTTGTGTAGTCTAAAAATTCATTACT
The DNA here is from genome assembly GCA_940337035.1 of Agriotes lineatus. Taxonomy (NCBI): domain Eukaryota; kingdom Metazoa; phylum Arthropoda; class Insecta; order Coleoptera; family Elateridae; genus Agriotes; species Agriotes lineatus. The sequence continues at coordinate 9,272 of CALNHX010000794.1, forward strand.
ACGTTTGCGTAAGATACACTACTGGAAAGTGCACAATGCCTATAAATATAGTCAACCGTCTATAATTGATTAACTGTTGTTCTTCGTCAGAAACAGTGCTTCTAAAAATGCTCAAAATAATTAGAAGAGTTCTCGCTGTGTCACCTACGGTTTGCTAAATAGATACGAACTATATATTAATACTTGTAAAAGCTATTTGACATGTTTAAATTGGTTTGAAAATGAAACCAAAAGAACGAAAATTTTATTTGTTGTGTAGTCACCTACAGTTTGCTAAATAGATATAAACGATATATTAATACTTTCAAAAGTTATCTGACACGTTTGATTTGGTTTGAACATGAACCAAAAGAACGAAAATTTTATTTGCTGTGTAGTCTAAAAATTCATTACTACGTTTGCGTAAGATACACTACTGGAAAGTGCACAATGCCTATAAATATAGTCAACGGTCTATAATTGATTAACTGTTGTTCTTCGTCAGAAACAGTGCTTCTAAAAATGCTCAAAATAATTAGAAGAGTTCTCGCTGTGTCACCTACGGTTTGCTAAATAGATACGAACTATATATTAATACTTGTAAAAGCTATTTGACATGTTTAAATTGGTTTGAAAATGAAACCAAAAGAACGAAAATTTTATTTGTTGTGTAGTCTAAAAATTCATTACTACGTTTGCGTAAGATATACATCTAGTTAGTGCACAATGCCTATAAAGAGTGTCAACGGTCTATAATTGACTAACTGTTGTTTTTCGTCAGGAACAATGCTACCAAACAGGCTCAAAATAATTCGAAGGGTTCTGGCTGTGTCACCTACAGTTTGCTAAATAGATATAAACGATATATTAATACTTTCAAAAGTTATCTGACACGTTTGATTTGGTTTGAACATGAATCCAAAAGAACGAAAATTTTATTTGCTGTGTAGTCCAAAAATTCATTACTACGTTTGCGTAAGATACACTACTGGAAAGGGCACAATGCCTATAAATATAGTCAACCGTCTATAATTGATTAACTGTTGTTCTTCGTCAGAAACAGTGCTTCTAAAAATGCTCAAAATAATTAGAAGAGTTCTCGCTGTGTCACCTACGGTTTGCTAAATAGATACGAACTATATATTAATACTTGTAAAAGCTATTTGACATGTTTTAATTGGTTTGAAAATGAAACCAAAAGAACGAAAATTTTATTTGTTGTGTAGTCTAAAAATTCATTACTACGTTTGCGTAAGATATACATCTAGTTAGTGCACAATGCCTATAAATAGTGTCAACGGTCTATAATTGACTAACTGTTGTTTTTCGTCAGGAACAATGCTTCCAAACAGGCTCAAAATAATTCGAAGGGTTCTGGCTGTGTCACATACAGTTTGCTAAATAGATATAAACGATATATTAATACTTTCAAAAGTTATCTGACACGTTTGATTTGGTTTGAACATGAAACCAAAAGAAAGAAAATTTTATTTGCTGTGTAGTCTAAAAATTCATTACTACGTTTGCGTAAGATACACTACTGGAAAGTGCACAATGCCTATAAATATAGTCAACGGTCTATAATTGATTAACTGTTGTTCTTCGTCAGAAACAGTGCTTCTAAAAATGCTCAAAATAATTAGAAGAGTTCTCGCTGTGTCACCTACGGTTTGCTAAATAGATACGAACTATATATTAATACTTGTAAAAGCTATTTGACATGTTTTAATTGGTTTGAAAATGAAACCAAAAGAACGAAAATTTTATTTGCTGTGTAGTCCAAAAATTCATTACTACGTTTGCGTAAGATACACTACTGGAAAGGGCACAATGCCTATAAATATAGTCAACCGTCTATAATTGATTAACTGTTGTTCTTCGTCAGAAACAGTGCTTCTAAAAATGCTCAAAATAATTAGAAGAGTTCTCGCTGTGTCACCTACGGTTTGCTAAATAGATACGAACTATATATTAATACTTGTAAAAGCTATTTGACATGTTTTAATTGGTTTGAAAATGAAACCAAAAGACGAAAATTTTATTTGTTGTGTAGTCTAAAAATTCATTACTACGTTTGCGTAAGATATACATCTAGTTAGTGCACAATGCCTATAAATAGTGTCAACGGTCTATAATTGACTAACTGTTGTTTTTCGTCAGAAACAATGCTTCCAAACAGACTCAAAATAATTCGAAGAGTTCTGGCTGTGTCACCTACAGTTTGCTAAATAGATATAAACGATATATTAATACTTTCAAAAGTTATCTGACACGTTTGATTTGGTTTGAACATGAAACCAAAAGAACGAAAATTTTATTTGTTGTGTAGTCTAAAAATTCATTACTACGTTTGCGTAAGATATACATCTAGTTAGTGCACAATGCCTATAAATAGTGTCAACGGTCTATAATTGACTAACTGTTGTTTTTCGTCAGGAACAATGCTTCCAAACAGACTCAAAATAATTCGAAGGGTTCTGGCTGTGTCACCTACAGTTTGCTAAATAGATATAAACGATATATTAATACTTTCAAAAGTTATCTGACACGTTTGATTTGGTTTGAACATGAAACCAAAAGAACGAAAATTTTATTTGTTGTGTAGTCTAAAAATTCATTACTACGTTTGCGTAAGATATACATCTAGTTAGTGCACAATGCCTATAAATAGTGTCAACGGTCTATAATTGACTAACTGTTGTTTTTCGTCAGGAACAATGCTTCCAAACAGACTCAAAATAATTCGAAGGGTTCTGGCTGTGTCACCTACAGTTTGCTAAATAGATATAAACGATATATTAATACTTTCAAAAGTTATCTGACACGTTTGATTTGGTTTGAACATGAAACCAAAAGAACGAAAATTTTATTTGTTGTGTAGTCTAAAAATTAATTACTACGTTTGCGTAAGATATACATCTAGTTAGTGCACAATGCCTATAAATAGTGTCAACGGTCTATAATTGACTAACTGTTGTTTTTCGTCAGGAACAATGCTACCAAACAGGCTCAAAATAATTCGAAGGGTTCTGGCTGTGTCACCTACAGTTTGCTAAATAGATATAAACGATATATTAATACTTTCAAAAGTTATCTGACACGTTTGATTTGGTTTGAACATGAAACCAAAAGAACGAAAATTTTATTTGCTGTGTAGTCTAAAAATTCATTACTACGTTTGCGTAAGATACACTACTGGAAAGGGCACAATGCCTATAAATATAGTCAACCGTCTATAATTGATTAACTGTTGTTCTTCGTCAGAAACAGTGCTTCTAAAAATGCTCAAAATAATTAGAAGAGTTCTCGCTGTGTCACCTACGGTTTGATAAATAGATACGAACTATATATTAATACTTGTAAAAGCTATTTGACATGTTTTAATTGGTTTGAAAATGAAACCAAAAGAACGAAAATTTTATTTGTTGTGTAGTCTAAAAATTCATTACTACGTTTGCGTAAGATATACATCTAGTTAGTGCACAATGCCTATAAATAGTGTCAACGGTCTATAATTGACTAACTGTTGTTTTTCGTCAGGAACAATGCTTCCAAACAGGCTCAAAATAATTCGAAGGGTTCTGGCTGTGTCACCTACAGTTTGCTAAATAGATATAAACGATATATTAATACTTTCAAAAGTTATCTGACACGTTTGATTTGGTTTGAACATGAAACCAAAAGAAAGAAAATTTTATTTGCTGTGTAGTCTAAAAATTCATTACTACGTTTGCGTAAGATACACTACTGGAAAGTGCACAATGCCTATAAATATAGTCAACGGCCTATAATTGATTAAATGTTGTTCTTCGTCAGAAACAGTGCTTCTAAAAATGCTCAAAATAATTCGAAGAGTTCTCGCTGTGTCACCTACGGTTTGCTAAATAGATACGAACTATATATTAATACTTGTAAAAGCTGTTTGACATGTTTAAATTGGTTTGAAAATGAAACCAAAAGAACGAAAATTTTATTTGTTGTGTAGTCTAAATAGTATATTATACATCAAGGTAGCGAATCGCAGTATTATAACCTGAGCGCATATTAGATACTGAGCGCGCAGCGCGAAGTATATAAAGCGCGAAGGTTATAAGACGATTCGCTACCGTGGTGTATATACTATTTTTTGCACTACCAAACAGCTTAATACCTAAATTTCCAACAAATTTCGAAAATATTTTAACTGTCAACCTGACAATACAGCTCTTTAAAACGTCAAAATTAAAATAGTCATATTTGGTAACTTAGCAATTTATTAGTTACCACGGTTAAAATTGTTTATTTTACTTTCTCTCCCTTGGTGGAGAAAATCAAATTCACGACCTAAAGATAAGCCAATAACGGTGCGTTCTGAGACTAGTAGTGCAAAAAATTCATTACTACGTTTGCGTAAGATATACATCTAGTAAGTGCACAATGCCTATAAATAGTGTCAACGGTCTATAATTGACTAACTGTTGTTTTTCGTCAGGAACAATGCTTCCAAACAGGCTCAAAATAATTCGAAGGGTTCTGGCTGTGTCACCTACAGTTTGCTAAATAGATATAAACGATATATTAATACCTTCAAAAGTTATCTGACACGTTTGATTTGGTTTGAACATGAAACCAAAAGAACGAAAATTTTATTTGCTGTGTAGTCTAAAAATTCATTACTACGTTTGCGTAAGATACACTACTGGAAAGTGCACAATGCCTATAAATATAGTCAACGGTCTATAATTGATTAACTGTTGTTCTTCGTCAGAAACAGTGCTTCTAAAAATGCTCAAAATAATTCGAAGAGTTCTCGCTGTGTCACCTACGGTTTGCTAAACAGATACGAACTATATATTAATAATTGTAAAAGCTATTTGACATGTTTAAATTGGTTTGAAAATGAAACCAAAAGAACGAAAATTTTATTTGTTGTGTAGTCTAAAAATTCATTACTACGTTTGCGTAAGATATACATCTAGTTAGTGCACAATGCCTATAAATAGTGTCAACGGTCTATAATTGACTAACTGTTGTTTTTCGTCAGGAACACTGCTTCCAAACAGGCTCAAAATAATTCGAAGGGTTCTGGCTGTGTCACCTACAGTTTGCTAAATAGATATAAACGATATATTAATACTTTCAAAAGTTATCTGACACGTTTAAATTGGTTTGAACATGAAACCAAAAGAACGAAAATTTTATTTGTTGTGTAGTCTAAAAATTCATTACTACGTTTGCGTAAGATATACATCTAGTTAGTGCACAATGCCTATAAATAGTGTCAACGGTCTATAATTGACTAACTGTTGTTTTTCGTCAGGAACACTGCTTCCAAACAGGCTCAAAATAATTCGAAGGGTTCTGGCTGTGTCACCTACAGTTTGCTAAATAGATATAAACGATATATTAATACTTTCAAAAGTTATCTGACACGTTTGATTTGGTTTGAACATGAAACCAAAAGAACGAAAATTTTATTTGCTGTGTAGTCTAAAAATTCATTACTACGTTTGCGTAAGATACACTACTGGAAAGTGCACAATGCCTATAAATATAGTCAACGGTCTATAATTGAATTACTGTTGTTCTTCGTCAGAAACAGTGCTTCTAAAAATGCTCAAAATAATTAGAAGAGTTCTCGCTGTGTCACCTACGGTTTGCTAAATAGATACGAACTATATATTAATACTTGTAAAAGCTATTTGACATGTTTAAATTGGTTTGAAAATGAAACCAAAAGAACGAAAATTTTATTTGTTGTGTAGTCTAAAAATGCATTACTACGTTTGCGTAAGATATACATCTAGTTAGTGCAGAATGCCTATAAATAGTGTCAACGTCTATAATTGACTAACTGTTGTTTTTCGTCAGGAACAATGCTTCCAAACAGGCTCAAAATAATTCGAAGGGTTCTGGCTGTGTCACCTACAGTTTGCTAAATAGATATAAACGATATATTAATACTTTCAAAAGTTATCTGACACGTTTGATTTGGTTTGAACATGAAACCAAAAGAACGAAAATTTTATTTGCTGTGTAGTCTAAAAATTCATTACTACGTTTGCGTAAGATACACTACTGGAAAGTGCACAATGCCTATAAATATCGTCAACGGTCTATAATTGATTAACTGTTGTTCTTCGTCAGAAACAGAGCTTCTAAAAATGCTCAAAATAATTCGAAGAGTTCTCGCTGTGTCACCTACGGTTTGCTAAATAGATATGAACTATATATTAATACTTGTAAAAAGCTAATTGACATGTTTAAATTGGTTTGAAAATGAAACCAAAAGAACGAAAATTTTATTTGTTGTGTAGTCTAAAAATTCATTACTACGTTTGCGTAAGATATACATCTAGTTAGTGCACAATGCCTATAAATAGTGTCAACGGTCTATAATTGACTAACTGTTGTTCTTCGTCAGGAACAATGCATCCAAACAGGCTCAAAATAATTCGAAGGGTTCTGGCTGTGTCACCCACAGTTTGCTAAATAGATAAAAACGATATTGTAATACTTGCAAAAGCTATTTGTCACGTTTGAATTGGTTTGAACATGAAACCAAAAAAACTAAAATTTTATTTGTTGTCTAGTCTAAAAATTCATTACTACGTTTGCGTAAGATGTACAACTGGAGAGTGCACAATGCTTATAAATATAGTCAACGGTCTATAATTTATTAACTGTTGTTTTTCCTCAGGAACACTGCGTCTAAAAAGGCTCAAAATAATTCGAAGGGATCTCGCTGTGTCACCTACAGTTTGCTAAATAGATATAAACGATATATTAATACTTTCAAAAGTTATCTGACACGTTTGAATTGGTTTGAACATGAAACCAAAAGAACGAAAATTTTATTTGCTGTGTAGTCTAAAAATTCATTACTACGTTTGCGTAAGATGTACAACTGGAAAGTGCACAATGCCTATAAATATAGTCAACGGTCTATAATTGATTAACTGTTGTTCTTCGTCAGAAACAGTGCTTCTAAAAATGCTCAAAATAATTCGAAGAGTTCTCGCTGTGTCACCTACGGTTTGCTAAACAGATACGAACTATATATTAATAATTGTAAAAGCTATTTGACATGTTTAAATTGGTTTGAAAATGAAACCAAAAGAACGAAAATTTTATTTGTTGTGTAGTCTAAAAATTCATTACTACGTTTGCGTAAGATATACATCTAGTTAGTGCACAATGCCTATAAATAGTGTCAACGGTCTATAATTGACTAACTGTTGTTTTTCGTCAGGAACACTGCTTCCAAACAGGCTCAAAATAATTCGAAGGGTTCTGGCTGTGTCACCTACAGTTTGCTAAATAGATATAAACGATATATTAATACTTTCAAAAGTTATCTGACACGTTTAAATTGGTTTGAACATGAAACCAAAAGAACGAAAATTTTATTTGTTGTGTAGTCTAAAAATTCATTACTACGTTTGCGTAAGATATACATCTAGTTAGTGCACAATGCCTATAAATAGTGTCAACGGTCTATAATTGACTAACTGTTGTTTTTCGTCAGGAACACTGCTTCCAAACAGGCTCAAAATAATTCGAAGGGTTCTGGCTGTGTCACCTACAGTTTGCTAAATAGATATAAACGATATATTAATACTTTCAAAAGTTATCTGACACGTTTGATTTGGTTTGAACATGAAACCAAAAGAACGAAAATTTTATTTGCTGTGTAGTCTAAAAATTCATTACTACGTTTGCGTAAGATACACTACTGGAAAGTGCACAATGCCTATAAATATAGTCAACGGTCTATAATTGATTTACTGTTGTTCTTCGTCAGAAACAGTGCTTCTAAAAATGCTCAAAATAATTAGAAGAGTTCTCGCTGTGTCACCTACGGTTTGCTAAATAGATACGAACTATATATTAATACTTGTAAAAGCTATTTGACATGTTTAAATTGGTTTGAAAATGAAACCAAAAGAACGAAAATTTTATTTGTTGTGTAGTCTAAAAATTCATTACTACGTTTGCGTAAGATATACATCTAGTTAGTGCAGAATGCCTATAAATAGTGTCAACGGTCTATAATTGACTAACTGTTGTTTTTCGTCAGGAACAATGCTTCAAACAGGCTCAAAATAATTCGAAGGGTTCTGGCTGTGTCACCTACAGTTTGCTAAATAGATATAAACGATATATTAATACTTTCAAAAGTTATCTGACACGTTTGATTTGGTTTGAACATGAAACCAAAAGAACGAAAATTTTATTTGCTGTGTAGTCTAAAAATTCATTACTACGTTTGCGTAAGATACACTACTGGAAAGTGCACAATGCCTATAAATATAGTCAACGGTCTATAATTGATTAACTGTTGTTCTTCGTCAGAAACAGTGCTTCTAAAAATGCTCAAAATAATTAGAAGAGTTCTCGCTGTGTCACCTACGGTTTGCTAAATAGATACGAACTATATATTAATACTTGTAAAAGCTATTTGATATGTTTAAATTGGTTTGAAAATGAAACCAAAAGAACGAAAATTTTATTTGTTGTGTAGTCTAAAAATTCATTACTACGTTTGCGTAAGATATACATCTAGTTAGTGCACAATGCCTATAAATAGTGTCAACGGTCTATAATTGACTAACTGTTGTTTTTCGTCAGGAACAATGCTACCAAGCAGGCTCAAAATAATTCGAATTGTTCTGGCTGTGTCACCTACAGTTTGCTAAATAGATATAAACGATATATTAATACTTTCAAAAGTTATCTGACACGTTTGATTTGGTTTGAACATGAAACCAAAAGAACGAAAATTTTATTTGCTGTGTAGTCTAAAAATTCATTACTACGTTTGCGTAAGATACACTACTGGAAAGGGCACAATGCCTATAAATATAGTCAACCGTCTATAATTGATTAACTGTTGTTCTTCGTCAGAAACAGTGCTTCTAAAAATGCTCAAAATAATTAGAAGAGTTCTCGCTGTGTCACCTACGGTTTGCTAAATAGATACGAACTATATATTAATACTTGTAAAAGCTATTTGACATGTTTAAATTGGTTTGAAAATGAAACCAAAAGAACGAAAATTTTATTTGTTGTGTAGTCTAAAAATTCATTACTACGTTTGCGTAAGATATACATCTAGTTAGTGCAGAATGCCTATAAATAGTGTCAACGGTCTATAATTGACTAACTGTTGTTTTTCGTCAGGAACAATGCTTCCAAACAGGCTCAAAATAATTCGAAGGGTTCTGGCTGTGTCACCTACAGTTTGCTAAATAGATATAAACGATATATTAATACTTTCAAAAGTTATCTGACACGTTTGATTTGGTTTGAACATGAAACCAAAAGAACGAAAATTTTATTTGCTGTGTAGTCTAAAAATTCATTACTACGTTTGCGTAAGATACACTACTGGAAAGTGCACAATGCCTATAAATATAGTCAACCGTCTATAATTGATTAACTGTTGTTCTTCGTCAGAAACAGTGCTTCTAAAAATGCTCAAAATAATTAGAAGAGTTCTCGCTGTGTCACCTACGGTTTGCTAAATAGATACGAACTATATATTAATACTTGTAAAAGCTATTTGACATGTTTAAATTGGTTTGAAAATGAAACCAAAAGAACGAAAATTTTATTTGTTGTGTAGTCACCTACAGTTTGCTAAATAGATATAAACGATATATTAATACTTTCAAAAGTTATCTGACACGTTTGATTTGGTTTGAACATGAAACCAAAAGAACGAAAATTTTATTTGTTGTGTAGTCTAAAAATTCATTACTACGTTTGCGTAAGATATACCTACATCTAGTTAGTGCACAATGCCTATAAATAGTGTCAACGGTCTATAATTGACTAACTGTTGTTTTTCGTCAGGAACAATGCTTCCAAACAGACTCAAAATAATTCGAAGGGTTCTGGCTGTGTCACCTACAGTTTGCTAAATAGATATAAACGATATATTAATACTTTCAAAAGTTATCTGACACGTTTGATTTGGTTTGAACATGAAACCAAAAGAACGAAAATTTTATTTGTTGTGTAGTCTAAAAATTCATTACTACGTTTGCGTAAGATATACATCTAGTTAGTGCACAATGCCTATAAATAGTGTCAACGGTCTATAATTGACTAACTGTTGTTTTTCGTCAGGAACAATGCTTCCAAACAGACTCAAAATAATTCGAAGGGTTCTGGCTGTGTCACCTACAGTTTTCTAAATAGATATAAACGATATATTAATACTTTCAAAAGTTATCTGACACGTTTGATTTGGTTTGAACATGAAACCAAAAGAACGAAAATTTTATTTGTTGTGTAGTCTAAAAATTAATTACTACGTTTGCGTAAGATATACATCTAGTTAGTGCACAATGCCTATAAATAGTGTCAACGGTCTATAATTGACTAACTGTTGTTTTTCGTCAGGAACAATGCTACCAAACAGGCTCAAAATAATTCGAAGGGTTCTGGCTGTGTCACCTACAGTTTGCTAAATAGATATAAACGATATATTAATACTTTCAAAAGTTATCTGACACGTTTGATTTGGTTTGAACATGAAACCAAAAGAACGAAAATTTTATTTGCTGTGTAGTCTAAAAATTCATTACTACGTTTGCGTAAGATACACTACTGGAAAGGGCACAATGCCTATAAATATAGTCAACCGTCTATAATTGATTAACTGTTGTTCTTCGTCAGAAACAGTGCTTCTAAAAATGCTCAAAATAATTAGAAGAGTTCTCGCTGTGTCACCTACGGTTTGATAAATAGATACGAACTATATATTAATACTTGTAAAAGCTATTTGACATGTTTTAATTGGTTTGAAAATGAAACCAAAAGAACGAAAATTTTATTTGTTGTGTAGTCTAAAAATTCATTACTACGTTTGCGTAAGATATACATCTAGTTAGTGCACAATGCCTATAAATAGTGTCAACGGTCTATAATTGACTAACTGTTGTTTTTCGTCAGGAACAATGCTTCCAAACAGGCTCAAAATAATTCGAAGGGTTCTGGCTGTGTCACCTACAGTTTGCTAAATAGATATAAACGATATATTAATACTTTCAAAAGTTATCTGACACGTTTGATTTGGTTTGAACATGAAACCAAAAGAAAGAAAATTTTATTTGCTGTGTAGTCTAAAAATTCATTACTACGTTTGCGTAAGATACACTACTGGAAAGTGCACAATGCCTATAAATATAGTCAACGGCCTATAATTGATTAAATGTTGTTCTTCGTCAGAAACAGTGCTTCTAAAAATGCTCAAAATAATTCGAAGAGTTCTCGCTGTGTCACCTACGGTTTGCTAAATAGATACGAACTATATATTAATACTTGTAAAAGCTGTTTGACATGTTTAAATTGGTTTGAAAATGAAACCAAAAGAACGAAAATTTTATTTGTTGTGTAGTCTAAATAGTATATTATACATCAAGGTAGCGAATCGCAGTATTATAACCTGAGCGCATATTAGATACTGAGCGCGCAGCGCGAAGTATATAAAGCGCGAAGGTTATAAGACGATTCGCTACCGTGGTGTATATACTATTTTTTGCACTACCAAACAGCTTAATACCTAAATTTCCAACAAATTTCGAAAATATTTTAACTGTCAACCTGACAATACAGCTCTTTAAAACGTCAAAATTAAAATAGTCATATTTGGTAACTTAGCAATTTATTAGTTACCACGGTTAAAATTGTTTATTTTACTTTCTCTCCCTTGGTGGAGAAAATCAAATTCACGACCTAAAGATAAGCCAATAACGGTGCGTTCTGAGACTAGTAGTGCAAAAAATTCATTACTACGTTTGCGTAAGATATACATCTAGTAAGTGCACAATGCCTATAAATAGTGTCAACGGTCTATAATTGACTAACTGTTGTTTTTCGTCAGGAACAATGCTTCCAAACAGGCTCAAAATAATTCGAAGGGTTCTGGCTGTGTCACCTACAGTTTGCTAAATAGATATAAACGATATATTAATACCTTCAAAAGTTATCTGACACGTTTGATTTGGTTTGAACATGAAACCAAAAGAACGAAAATTTTATTTGCTGTGTAGTCTAAAAATTCATTACTACGTTTGCGTAAGATACACTACTGGAAAGTGCACAATGCCTATAAATATAGTCAACGGTCTATAATTGACTAACTGTTGTTCTTCGTCAGGAACAATGCTTCCAAACAGACTCAAAATAAGTCGAAGGGTTCTGGCTGTGTCACCTACATTTTGCTAAATAGATATAAACGATATATTAATACTTTCAAAAGTTATCTGACACGTTTGAATTGGTTTGAACATGAAACCAAAAAAACGAAAATTTTATTTGCTGTGTAGTCTAAAAATTCATTACTACGTTTGCGTAAGATGTACATCTAGTTAGTGCACAATGCCTATAAATAGTGTCAACGGTCTATAATTGACTAACTGTTGTTCTTCGTCAGGAACAATGCTTCCAAACAGACTCAAAATAAGCCGAAGGGTTCTGGCTGTGTCACCTACATTTTGCTAAATAGATATAAACGATATATTAACAGTTTCAAAAGTTATCTGACACGTTTGAATTGGTTTGAACATGAAACCAAAAAAACGAAAATTTTATTTGCTGTGTAGTCTAAAAATTCATTACTACGTTTGCGTAAGATGTACATCTAGTTAGTGCACAATGCCTATAAATAGTGTCAACGGTCTATAATTGACTAACTGTTGTTCTTCGTCAGGAACAATGCTTCCAAACAGACTCAAAATAAGTCGAAGGGTTCTGGCTGTGTCACCTACATTTTGCTAAATAGATATAAACGATATATTAACAGTTTCAAAAGTTATCTGACACGTTTAAATTGGTTTGAACATGAAACCAAAAGAACGAAAATTTTATTTGTTGTGTAGTCTAAAAATTCATTACTACGTTTGCGTAAGATACACTACTGGAAAGTGCACAATGCCTATAAATATCATCAACGGTCTATAATTGATTAACTGTTGTTCTTCGTCAGAAACAGTGCTTCTAAAAATGCTCTAAATAATTCGAAGAGTTCTCGCTGTGTCACCTACGGTTTGCTAAATAGATAGCAACTATATATTAATACTTGTAAAAGCTATTTGACATGTTTAAATTGGTTTGAAAATGAAACCAAAAGAACGAAAATTTTATTTGTTGTGTAGTCTAAAAATTCATTACTACGTTTGCGTAAGATACACTACTGGAAAGTGCACAATGCCTATAAATATCGTCAACGGTCTATAATTGATTAACTGTTGTTCTTCGTCAGAAACAGTGCTTCTAAAAATGCTCTAAATAATTCGAAGAGTTCTCGCTGTGTCACCTACGGTTTGCTAAATAGATAGCAACTATATATTAATACTTGTAAAGGCTATTTGACATGTTTAAATTGCTTTGAAAATGAAACCAAAAGAACGAAAATTTTATTTGTTGTGTAGTCTAAAAATTCATTACTACGTTTGCGTAAGATACACTACTGGAAAGTGCACAATGCCTATAAATATCGTCAACGGTCTATAATTGATTAACTGTTGTTCTTCGTCAGAAACAGTGCTTCTAAAAATGCTCTAAATAATTCGAAGAGTTCTCGCTGTGTCACCTACGGTTTGCTAAATAGATAGCAACTATATATTAATACTTGTAAAAGCTATTTGACATGTTTGAATAGGTTTGAAAATGAAACCAAAAGAACGAAAATTTTATTTGTTGTGTAGTCTAAAAATTCATTACTACGTTTGCGTAAGATACGCTAGTTTTATTAAAAGGCCGCCGAAACGACTTTTTAAAAAACGTTTATTTTTATTTTACAATGAAATATAACATTGGAAGCACACAGATTAGCTGCCAGACAATTTCTTACATCTAGCTACGAACTAACTGGAACTTATCTTAGAGGTGCAGGCTACTTGTATATATACTATGTCTAATCAGCTAAGATAAGCGTTATCTCTAAAAGGGAGCGTGAGACAGGAAGCCACGTGCGTTCAAGGTTGCAGACTTGCAGTTCACAGAAAGAAGCTATTATTGTTCAAGGTTGCAAGCTTGCAGTTTTACACAGGGGGCCATTGTCTAGCTGTAATATAACTCGTCCGCCGATAAAATGTTCAATGGGTGGTATTCAAATATGCCTCCATTGAACTTACAAAGAGAAAAGAAAATTAAACTTATGCATTTACGTTAACTGGTTCAAAATCTTTATTTAAAAATCTAATAAGTTTAATCTTCATTGTGTTTCTATTATAATACAAATACAATACAAAAATGATTAATATAAGAATAGTAAATAGCGTAAATATAATCGCAGACGCACTTAGGTTATCGGATTTAGTATAATTAACAGGTTTTAACAAATTTTCATATTTATTAAGCTTAATTCTGTCCTCAACCAATTTCTGGGTGTCAACTGGTATCAAGTCAATCTTCGAGACATTTATGAATTCGATTCAGGAATTATTAAGCGGTCAATGTTTGAAACTTTTAAATTAGCAATTTTATTTGAGGTTCTTTTATACTGAATAATAAAGTAGCAATACGATTTTCATTAAATTGTTTCTAAGTGTATCATGACGAATAAAAATAGGAATATCATATATATTTCTAATAAGCGTCTATTTGCTTTATTTAAGAACTACATTGCCTAAATTTAAAGAATATAGTTCTGGATTATATTTTAAAATATTTACGATATTATATCGCCTTGTATGATTGAATATTTAATCAAGATACAGACGATGAAGGTAATAAGTCTGAATAAGGTAGTAATTCATTAGCATGGCGTCTAATGTTGGACGATCCATTATGGGGTATTAACTCGTATATGTCATGTTCTAGAATTTGGGATATTGTATATGGTCCTATAAATTTTGGTTCATCTTTGCTTCTGGAATTAGTTTTAACAAATACTTTTTCGTTTAATTGAAATGTTTTATTTTTCCGAGTTGGATTTAATTTTAAATTTCGCTTCTCTTTAGTATCAATTTGCTTGCCTTGCAATATTTCGTAAATTTTTTTCATGCGGATTTTGTGACCAGATAAATAATCATGATAGTAGGTTTTTGTATAGTCTAAATCGAACTGATTTCTACATTCAGTATGACCAAATACAATCTCAAAAGGGGTTAAATTGAGATTAGAGTGTATCGTATGATTGTATGCAAGAATACAATATTGAATTTTGTTTTGTTCAGGTACATCCGTCAATAGTCGATAGTGTTCAATTATTGTCGAATGCAATCGTTCAATTGGGGAATTAGATTGATGGTGATGTGGAGTTGTCGTATGCAACTGGATTTTATGTAAAGCTATGAAGTCTTTAAAAATATTTTTGTTAAATTCTCCATCAGCTATAATGATATTTGGTGTAGTAAAAGTACACATATAATTAAGTAATTGTTCAATGATGTCTGTTAAATTTCGAGATTTAATATAATATGCTTGGGCGAATTTGGAAAATGAATCTATTATTGTTAGATAGCTTCTCTTACCTATCTGAAAAATATCCAAGTGTATAGTATGAAATGGTTGGTTTTGTGTAGGAGTAAGCTGTAAAGGCTGCTTAATTGGGTTTCTATTGTACTTTTGCGTTTTACAAATATGACAATTATTAATATAATCGGTGACATCTTTATTAATTGATTTCCAATAATATTTTCTGTTTATGTGTTCAATTGTTTCATTGATACCACGGTGATTGGTTTTGCCTAGGTGGTAATTTTGGATTTGATATTGACGATCTTGTGGATTTAGAACGTAAGTCACTTGTGACATACATCGATGAAATTTGGGTGTGTTATCGTTAATTATGTTTAGCAGGAAATTTGAAAAATCTAAACAAAGTTCGTCGTTAGGAAAATAACAATAGTAATGTGTTCTAGGTTCACAATGTTCAATTAATAGCCTGTTGAATACGTCAATTTTATTTGTATTATTTAGGGATACAGAATAATCTGTAATTCCGTCGTATTTAGTGATTCCGATATCTCGTGGTAGCTGAGAAATTACAAATTCAATTTGATTCTTAAATTGTTGTAGAGGTTTTTCGGCAATATCGATCACGGGGGTAGACGATTGTTGCGAATGTATTGTTTCGACATAGGATTTATTACAGTGACTATATACAGAGACAGTGTGGCCATACGGGTGTCTCATTTCTTATTGGTTAGTTAAAATACGTCATCAGAGCGGCCATATTTGTGCTAAACTCTGCGAGGATTACGTTGCTCGTATATGTGAATTGTGATTAATTCTGTTATAACTAAGTGAAATAGTGTACTATATTTGTTTTTTGAACGTTAATTGTGAAAATAAAGTTTTTTTTAACATATTTTATAGAAGTCTGAAGATATAGGTGAGTTATTTTATAATATTAAACGCAAAATAAGCGTCGTATTAATTTAACCTTACAATAAATTTCTATTATGCAGACATGCCGGGGTGTGCTGCAATAAATTGTACAAATTCCAATGCCAAAGGCTTCATAATGATACATTTTCCCAGTAATTCTGTTCGACGAAAAGAGTGGGTTATTAAAATGAAATGTGATAAATGGATTCCAACAAAGTATTCGTGTATCTGTGAAGTAAGTAGCGCTGAACTCCCCCCAAGTTAATGTGCAGTGTTTATTATAGTTTTTATTGCATTTTAATGTTTGATTACAGGTACATTTTGCCCCAGAAATGTGGGAGAAGACACGAGAAGATGGGAAGCGTAAATTGAAGAGTAATGCTATACCTACTTTGTTTTCTTTTACAAAACCAAAACAGACTCGCAAACTTCCTGCCAAACGTCAGCCTACTACATGCGTCAATCTTGAAAACCCGCAAACTGAGGTTGATATTCCTTCAACATCAGCATCTTTATTACACCTTTTACCGCCAGGAAAATTCTCACCAGTTGAAGAATTAAGTAGTGAAAGCAACAGTATAGAACTAGAAGTTGTAGAAGAAAAGGGCAACGACGTTACGGACAAGACGCTCAATCAAAAATTAGAAAGATATAGAAAACAGTACAATAAAGTGTCTCTTAAAATGAAAAAATATAAAAACGCTTTAAGGAGTATGAAGAAGAAATTTAAAAAAGCCAGAATGACAGAAGAAGCAAACACAAAATTATTGCATTCTATCTTCTCTCCGGATCAAATTAACGCTTTAAAAAGAAAATCAACAAGATACATGAAGTGGTCTAATTCAACAATAAAAAAAGCTCTCCAATTAAAATATAGTTGTGGTTCTAATGGCTATGAAGCATTATTAAAGCAAAAAATACCTTTGCCTGCTTTAAGAACATTAAGAAGACGGCTACAGTCTTTACAGTTTGATAGTGGGATTTTGGAAGAAGTGTTCGAATTCCTTAAAATAAAAGAAAGCCTTTTCAAACACGAAAATGAAAAGGAAGTAGTTTTAGTAATGGATGAAATGGCTATAAGCTCATCGTTGACTTTTGACACTTCTCTCAAAAAATATTTTGGAAAAATAACATTACCGGAACACGAAGGAGATGCAACACATGTTTTAGTTTTCATGTTGGGCGGAATTAGCACCTGGTGGAAGCAAACCATTGCTTATTACTTTACTGGAAATTCTGTTAATGGATCTGTATTTAAAGGTATTATTGTTAATATTATAACAAAAACTGAAGCTCTGGGATTAAAAGTAGTAAGCGTCACTTCCGACATGGGTGCTTCGAATCAAGCTTTGTGGAGGTCATGGAATATTAAAGGTGGTCGTCATTGCGAAATTAAAAACTTTATAATGCATCCCTTAGACAAAAATAGGAAACTATTTCTAATTGCCGATGTTCCGCACTTATTCAAAAATATCAAAAACATGTTTATAACTAACAAAACAATCTCAATATCTTCGGAGATACAGAATAAATATAAACTTTCTACCAGCACTATATCTGCAGATCATATTGTTGATGTTGTAAAATATAAAAAAAAATTACAATTTCAACTAGCTCCAAAATTAAGTGAGGAAGATCTATTGCCTAATCATTTTGAGAAAATGAAAGTTAAAAAATCAACAAACGTAATAAACCATGACGTCAGCAGTGCTTTAAAGCTGTTAGCCGAAGAATTAGGGAAACCAGAATATCTTACCACGGCCTGGTTTATTGATATAATTGATCCGTGGTTTCAAATTATGACATCGCGCCATCCTACCATGGCTTTAAGTAAATTTCGTCCAGAAATCTATGAAGAAACAATGACATTTTTAGAAAGTTTCATTACTATTATTCAAGATTTAAAAGTTGGTCCCAAAATGGCATGGAAGCCTTCTCAAACTGGAGCACTAATTACAACAAAATCTATTCTTGATATTCAAAAAATCTATCTTGAAGAAAAAGGGTTTCGATTTTTACTAACTTCTCGTTTCACCCAAGATTGCCTGGAAAATCTTTTTTGCATTTTAAGATCAAAACAAATAGTTCCAAATGCTTTACAAGTTAAAAACAATTTAAAACTAATAACTGTGTAGCAATACTTAAGAGATGTATCAAAAGAAAGCTATGAAAAAGACGAAAGAGAATTTCTATCAGGATTCCTTGATGTTTTGTCAAAACCGTCAAAAACAATTAGTAATGTACCAGTCATACCAGAAGAATTACCAGACCCCGTTATGAACCTAAATTTTGGCGAACTAAACTCTTTTTATAACGTGTGTGGCTATATAATAAAAAGCATTATTAATACTTCAAAAACTTGTAAATATTGTATTAATTCCGCTGGTTCAAAAACCTTTTTTAATTTCAAATTTTCTAAGTTAACGCGTCTAAAAAGTTATAATAAAAACTGTTTATATTTTTGCAATGAATTGACATTTCTTAATTTTATAGAATTGGAGAGCATATTTAGAAAATATTTTAAAGTTATTGAAGGTCAAAACATTAATGTAAAAGAATTTTACATTTCAAAAATGAAAGAACCTGACCTATTTTCACACATTGCTACTTGTCATGCATTAAAGATTAATATTATTAAAAGATTTATAATATTTCGCTTAAAAATAAGTGGTAAACGTCGTCTTTCTGCAAATAACAGATACGGAAGCAAAGCATTATTTCATCATTAATTCTGTTTTATGTACATTTTGTCTGTATTTTTGTGAATTGTATTAGGTAATAAAATAACGTATTATATTGCACTTGTTTTTCAATAAGTAATTTTAGTTGTTTATTTAAGTAAGAACAAATATTTTTACGTATACAAGCGAGAAATATAAATTAGTACAGGTATTTCTGCTATTTTTGTTAAGAAATCGGATATATTTTGATTAGTTTGTGGTGAATTAACAATGCGCTTGAATTACTTTTATAGAACTTTAGCACAAAAATGGCCGCCCAGCACGTATGGCCACACTGTCTCTGTATATAGTCACTGTAGGATTTATTATCGTCGTTATTTGGTGGTCTTATTTGAATGTCGGATATAACTTTTACTTTAGGCGTTTTTGATTTTGGTGGTCCGATGGTCGGTACTGAAAAAAAGTCTTGTGTGTCGGGGGTGCTTGCCCTACTTGCCATTAAACTTTCGTTACCTTGTATTGGTGTTGGTGTATGAAGTCTATCGGGTGTTTCTAAAGTCATGGGGTGAATTTGAACACGTGATAGAGCGTCGGCAACTTTATTTAATTTGCCTGGTAGATAGTTTACGGTGAAGTCGTATTCTTCTAATTTAAGTGCCCAACGAGTTAATTTGGAATTTGGTTCTTTTAAATTTTTGAGCCAAACAAGCGGTCTATGATCGGTGTACAATTTAAATTTTACTCCATACAGATATGGACGAAATTGTTTGGTTGCCCAAACTATGGCTAGGAGTTCTCGTTCAATTGTAGTATAATTTTGTTCTGCATTATTAAGGGTTCTGGAGGCATAACAGGTGGGTTTACCATCTTGGGATAATACCGCGCCTATCGCAAATTTAGATGCATCGGTAGTCAGTTCGAAAGGTTTTTCAAAATCAGGATATTGAAGTACTGCTTCATTCATTAAAATTTGTTTGCAATACTCAAAGTTCTTCAAAAATTCAGGGGTGTGTACAATTTTATTTTATTTCTTTAAACATACGGTTAAAAATTTAGTTATTTTGGCAAAGTCTTTGACAAATTTTCTATAATAGCCAAACAGTCCTAAAAATGATTTTATCTCGGTTCTTGTTTTAGGTGCTGGGAAATTTTTGATTGCTGATATTTTAGATGGATCTGGTTTTATTCCTTCTGAAGTAACTATATGACCTAAATATTTTACAGATTTATGTAAACATTCTGATTTATCTAGCTGAATCTTTACATTAGCATCTCTACATTTTTGAAATACATTTTTTAAACGTTGCATGTGTTCTTGAAGAGAACTTCCGAAAATTATAATGTCGTCTAGGTAAACTAGGCACTGTGTTGGAGTGAGTCCAATTAAGGCTGTATTTATCATCCTTTGGAAGGATGCAGGACTGTTACGTAAACCCATAGCCATTCTTTTAAACTGAAAATGGCCTTCTTCGGTTGAAAAAGCGGTTTTTTCGCGATCTTTCTTTTCGATTTCTATCTGGTGGAAACCAGAGGCAAGATCCAAAGTTGTAAAGTATTTAGCTCTGCCAAGATTGTCTAATACGGTTTCTATACGGGGCAATGGATATTTATCTTCAATAGTTTGTTCATTTAACTTTCGATAGTCAACTACAATGCGCCATTTTTGTTTTCCGGAGGCGTCTAACTTTTTTGGGACGACCCAAATAGGAAAATTATACGGTGATTCCGATGGCTCTATAATATCTTCGTTTAACATTTTCTTTATCTGCTTTTTGACTTCTTCGCGATGAATATGGGGATAACGGTATGTTTTCGTAAATATAGGTGCATTGGTTTTAGTCCTAATGTGGTGTTTTGTCAAATTCGTAACGGATAAAGGTATTTCGGGAGAGTAAAATACATCTCTGTATTGAAAACATAAATTAGTCAAAAGAGTTTTTTCGTCTTCGTTTAAATGGTATAATCTTAAATTGTTTTTTAAATTATTATTTAAAATACTTTTGGTGTTTGGAGTTTTTATATCAAACTTGTTAAGTCTGATAGGTTGATTTTTGCTATCGGGTTCATAGTCTTCTAAAAATAAAGGATTATAAATATTTATTTCTTGTGTTTCGTTTGAAGTATTAATTACGCTGGTTTTAAACCAATTATTGTGTAATTTCACTAATGCTGAAGGCATAATTAATTTGTCATTAAATTTTAGTTTTGGAGCTATTTTAGTTCCATTCTTTCCGACTGCTGGTAAATTTACAAAACATTCTGTACGCGGAGGTACTACAAGTTTTCTGACAAAATCTGAGTTTTTAAATTTGGAAAAATTACATTCGTTACGTTTTTGAATTTCCTGTTTAGTTTTTGATGGATTATAATAGAACGGTAATACTGTTTTTTCTGTTTGAATGTGCATCCATTTATAATCTATTCGGGCGGATAATTTTGAAAGTAAATCGGATCCAATAAGTCCTACATAGTCTTGGTGAAAATTGAATAAATAACACGTATGTGTTCCGTTTTTATAAAAAAGATTAGGAATGGGTAAATCTGCAATTAAGTTATGTTGAGAAATTCCATGAGATGTAACTATCTCGAATTCTGTTTCATAAATATAATTTGGAAAATGTTGTTGTACAAATTCTGGGGAAATTATTGTTTGTGAGCTACCTGTATCTATTAAAAGTTTATCGCCGGTGGCGGGAATTATAATATAAGGAAGGTTTGATTTTGGATTTATATTAAAAGTTAAAATATTCTTTTCCGAGGCTCTTAATAAAAATTTACAGTATCGTCTGGATCTGGATATTCGAAATAATCTGGGGTGTGATCTAAGTCTTGTGAATTATCAGGGTCAGAATATTCCTGAAGGTTTTCGTTAAAATTTTCTGGAGTTGAAAATTCTCCATTTTCAAATACATTTTCGGTTAGGTCTTCATATTCATTCGGAGGTTTTTCTTGATGGTAATTTAAATGATTAAAATTTCCATTAACGTTCTGAGAATTTGCTCGATATTTATTAGGGACATTTGATTGTTGAGTAGCTGGTCTTTTTATAGTGCTAAAGTCCATAGGTTCTGGTTTATTTGTTGGTGAAAAATTTGGTTTTGGTGCAAATGCATTAAAGCTTGAATTTTGAGTTATTCTAGAATTATTAGGATTGTTAAAATTCGTTGGACTTTTAAAATAGTTGGGATTTTGATTAAAATTACTTCGATTTTGTTGGAATGGTCTTTGCATAAAATTTGGGTTATTAAATTTAGGTTGATATGAATTTTGTGTTTGAATATTGGAAGTTAAATTTGGTTTGTTTAATTTCTGACTTTGAAAATTATTTTGATTTTGAGAATATCTGATATCGATTTCTTCTTTTACTATGCTTAAGGCTTGTTCTAGTGAAGTTGGGTTTCTACTTCTTACGAAGCTTCCTAAATTTTCATTTAGTCCACTTGTAAAAGTGCGAAGTGCTAAGTCTTTGTTAGCCTTTAATTTATAAGTGATAATGTCTTTTGATTCTTGACTCAGAGAAACTTTTGAATTATAAATAGCCAAATGGGTTCTAACTTTATTGAAAAATTCTATGGGAGAGTCTTTATTCTGTTTTAATTTAGTTAAATCAATTAAAAGATTCAATTCTGACCTTTGGTCGCCAAAATTTTCAATTAAGACATTTTTTAAGTCTTTCCAAGTATCGTACTCGTAACCTGTAATTACTTCTAACGCTTGACCTTTTAATTTATTCCTTATCGAATTTAAAATTACTTGGTTGATATAATCGTTTGAATTTTCTGTGCAAAATTTAGTTGCAATGATTTCTGCGGATCTGATAAATTCCGAAAGAGTGGCTTGATTACCATCATATGTGGGAATTTCATTTAGTAAAGCTACATTAAAATGTGGGGGAAACAATGATGCGTTTTGGTCAACCATATTTGGGTTGTTACAATTATTTAAAAATAAAATTCTAGGGATAGAATTCCTTGGTGAGCGTGATCGATCTCGTGACATAAAATTTTTACAATTGTTTCAAAATCTAATTTTTTTATCTAATACTTCAAGATATTGGTGATCTAAACATAAAAATTTTACAGACAAAAATCAACTTTACTTATTTTTTTCCACTTCGTTTTAGTTTTTATTTATGTTAGTAAACAGTTTACTGACTAGGGGATTCTTCTAATGCCTTGTTAGGAACCCTACGCGCAAGAACGCAAGCACAAATGCAAATTAAGCACACCTAGTATGTGCAGCAATTGGTCTGGCTTACTACGTTCTGCCTGATCTTATAAATAAATATTAGAACTATGTTAGTATAAGTTTTAAAACTTTATATTAGTTAACTTTGTTGTTTTAGGCGAACGCTTTAATAATTATCACTTTTGAAAATTATATTACGTTACTTTGTTGCCTTTAAAATTAATTATTTTGCTTTTTCTTTAAAACTTGAAAACTATTACTTAGGCGAACGCTTTAATAGTCGTTACTTTGTTGCCTTTAAAATATACCTTTGCTTTTTCTCTAAAGCTTGAAAATTATTATTTTTAAAATATACCTTTGCTTTTTCTCTAAAGCTTGAAAATTATTATAAAAATATGCACTTACATTGTGCGTTAAAATTGACGAACGGCGTGCGATCTGCTACGTCCTGTTGTCTTCAAAAAGGATGTGTCGATCCTGTTGATGTCGGCTGGCCTGCAAACAGCTAGGTCCTGAAGTCCGACTTTGGATAGTCTGCTTTGCGCTAGAGCGTTATCCAAAAGTTGTCCTGGGGTCGTCGTTGTTGACGTTGCCAAACCAGAGACTGATCCCAATGATCAAGTGGTCCCAATGACCAGATGGTTCCAATAACCACGGAGAAGCAGGAGCTGGGTCGACGGGCGCTTCTCACGATCGGGCGATGTTTGTCCCTGTTGGAGATGTCCGAAGATCCGCTAGGTGGTAGGTGTCGATTTGTGGCAAAGAGCTGAACCTCAAGGAAAGTTGCTGGTCGACTCGATGTTTGTAGTTTTCCAGGTTTTCCTCCACAAAT
Organism: Agriotes lineatus; assembly: GCA_940337035.1. Classification (NCBI taxonomy): domain Eukaryota; kingdom Metazoa; phylum Arthropoda; class Insecta; order Coleoptera; family Elateridae; genus Agriotes; species Agriotes lineatus. The sequence continues at coordinate 33,278 of CALNHX010000794.1, forward strand.
CCTACCGACTGCGCCAGTTTTATTAAAAGGCCGCCGAAACGACTTTTTAAAAAACGTTTATTTTTATTTTACAAAGAAATATAACATTGGAAGCACACAGATTAGCTGCCAGACAATTTCTTACATCTAGCTACGAACTAACTGGAACTTATCTTAGAGGTGCAGGCTACTTGTATATATACTATGTCTAATCAGCTAAGATAAGCGTTATCTCTAAAAGGGAGCGTGAGACAGGAAGCCACGTGCTTTCAAGGTTGCAGACTTGCAGTTCACAGAAAGAAGCTATTATTGTTCAAGGTTGCAAGCTTGCAGTTTTACACAGGGGGCCATTGTCTAGCTGTAATATAACTCACTACTGGAAAGTGCACAATGCCTATAAATATCGTCAACGGTCTATAATTGATTAACTGTTGTTCTTCGTCAGAAACAGTGCTTCTAAAAATGCTCTAAATAATTCGAAGAGTTCTCGCTGTGTCACCTACGGTTTGCTAAATATATATGAACTATATATTAATACTTGTAAAAGCTATTTGACATGTTTAAATTGGTTTGAAAATGAAACCAAAAGAACGAAAATTTTATTTGTTGTGTAGTCTGAACATTCATTACTACGTTTGCGTAAGATACACTACTGGAAAGTGCACAATGCCTATAAATATAGTCAACGGTCTATAATTAATTAACTGTTGTTCTTCGTCAGAAACAGTGCTTCTAAAAATGCTCAAAATAATTCGAAGAGTTCTCGCTGTGTCACCTACGGTTTGCTAAATATATATGAACTATATATTAATACTTGTAAAAGCTATTTGACATGTTTAAATTGGTTTGAAAATGAAACCAAAAGAACGAAAATTTTATTTGTTGTGTAGTCTGAACATTCATTACTACGTTTGCGTAAGATACACTACTGGAAAGTGCACAATGCCTATAAATATAGTCAACGGTCTATAATTAATTAACTGTTGTTCTTCGTCAGAAACAGTGCTTCTAAAAATGCTCAAAATAACTGGAAGAGTTCTCGCTGTGTCACCTACGGTTTGCTAAATAGATATGAACTATATATTAATACTTGTAAAAGCTATTTGACATGTTTAAATTGGTTTGAAAATGAAACCAAAAGAACGAAAATTTTATTTGTTGTGTAGTCTGAACATTCATTACTACGTTTGCGTAAGATACACTACTGGAAAGTGCACAATGCCTATAAATATAGTCAACGGTCTATAATTAATTAACTGTTGTTCTTCGTCAGAAACAGTGCTTCTAAAAATGCTCAAAATAACTGGAAGAGTTCTCGCTGTGTCACCTACGGTTTGCTAAATAGATATGAACTATATATTAATACTTGTAAAAGCTATTTGACATGTTTAAATTGGTTTGAAAATGAAACCAAAAGAACAAAAATTTTATTTGTTGTGTAGTCTAAAAATTCATTACTACGTTTGCGTAAGATATACATCTAGTTAGTGCACAATGCCTATAAATAGTGTCAACGATCTATAATTGATTAACTGTTGTTTTTCGTCAGAAACAATGCTTCTAAAAATGCTCAAAATAACTGGAAGAGTTCTCGCTGTGTCACCTACGGTTTGCTAAATAGATATGAACTATATATTAATACTTGTAAAAGCTATTTGACATGTTTAAATTGGTTTGAAAATGAAACCAAAAGAACAAAAATTTTATTTGTTGTGTAGTCTAAAAATTCATTACTACGTTTGCGTAAGATACACTACTGGAAAGTGCACAATGCCTATAAATATAGTCAACGGTCTATAATTGATTAACTGTTGTTCTTCATCAGGAACAGTGCTTTTAAAAATGCTCTAAATAATTCGAAGAGTTCTCGCTGTGTCACCTACGGTTTGCTAAATAGATATGAACTATATATTAATACTTGTAAAAGCTATTTGACATGTTTAAATTGGTTTGAAAATGAAACCCAAAGAACGAACATTTTATTTGTTGTGTAGTCTAAAAATTCATTACTACGTTTGCGTAAGATATACATCTAGTTAGTGCACAATGCCTATAAATAGTGTCAACGATCTATAATTGATTAACTGTTGTTTTTCGTCAGAAACAATGCTTCCAAACAGGCTCAAAATAATTCGAAGGGTTCTGGCTGTGTCACCTACAGTTTGCTAAATAGATATAAACGATATATTAACAGTTTCAAAAGTTATCTGACACGATTAAATTGGTTTGAACATGAAACCAAAAGAACGAAAATTTTATTTGTTGTGTAGTCTGAACATTCATTACTACGTTTGCGTAAGATACACTACTGGAAAGTGCACAATGCCTATAAATATAGTCAACGGTCTATAATTAATTAACTGTTGTTCTTCGTCAGAAACAGTGCTTCTAAAAATGCTCTAAATAATTCGAAGAGTTCTCGCTGTGTCACCTACGGTTTGCTAAATGGATATGAACTATATATTAATACTTGTAAAAGCTATTTGACATGTTTAAATTGGTTTGAAAATGAAACCAAAAGAACAAAAATTGTATTTGTTGTGTAGTCTAAAAATTCATTACTACGTTTGCGTAAGATACACTACTGGAAAGTGCACAATGCCTATAAATATCGGCAACGGTCTATAATTAATTAACTGTTGTTCTTCGTCAGAAACAGTGCTTCTAAAAATGCTCAAAATAATTCGAAGGGTTCTCGCTGTGTCACCTACGGTTTGCTAAATAGATATGAACTATATATTAATACTTGTAAAAGCTATTTGACATGTTTAAATTGGTTTGAAAATGAAACCAAAAGAACAAAAATTGTATTTGTTGTGTAGTCTAAAAATTCATTACTACGTTTGCGTAAGATACACTACTGGAAAGTGCACAATGCCTATAAATATAGTCAACGGTCTATAATTAATTAACTGTTGTTCTTCGTCAGAAACAGTGCTTCTAAAAATGCTCTAAATAATTCGAAGAGTTCTCGCTGTGTCACCTACGGTTTGCTAAATAGATATGAACTATATATTAATACTTGTAAAAGCTATTTGACATGTTTAAATTGGTTTGAAAATGAAACCAAAAGAACAAAAATTGTATTTGTTGTGTAGTCTAAAAATTCATTACTACGTTTGCGTAAGATACACTACTGGAAAGTGCACAATGCCTATAAATATAGTCAACGGTCTATAATTAATTAACTGTTGTTCTTCGTCAGAAACAGTGCTTCTAAAAATGCTCAAAATAATTCGAAGGGTTCTCGCTGTGTCACCTACGGTTTGCTAAATAGATATGAACTATATATTAATACTTGTAAAAGCTATTTGACATGTTTAAATTGGTTTGAAAATGAAACCAAAAGAACAAAAATTTTATTTGTTGTGTAGTCTAAAAATTCATTACTACGTTTGCGTAAGATACACTACTGGAAAGTGCACAATGCCTATAAATATAGTCAACGGTCTATAATTGATTAACTGTTGTTCTTCATCAGGAACAGTGCTTTCAAAATGCTCTAAATAATTCGAAGAGTTCTCGCTGTGTCACCTACGGTTTGCTAAATAGATATGAACTATATATTAATACTTGTAAAAGCTATTTGACATGTTTAAATTGGTTTGAAAATGAAACCCAAAGAACGAACATTTTATTTGTTGTGTAGTCTAAAAATTCATTACTACGTTTGCGTAAGATATACATCTAGTTAGTGCACAATGCCTATAAATAGTGTCAACGATCTATAATTGATTAACTGTTGTTTTTCGTCAGAAACAATGCTTCCAAACAGGCTCAAAATAATTCGAAGGGTTCTGGCTGTGTCACCTACGGTTTGCTAAATAGATATGAACTATATATTAATACTTGTAAAAGCTATTTGACATGTTTAAATTGGTTTGAAAATGAAACCAAAAGAACGAAAATTTTATTTGTTGTGTAGTCTGAACATTCATTACTACGTTTGCGTAAGATACACTACTGGAAAGTGCACAATGCCTATAAATATAGTCAACGGTCTATAATTAATTAACTGTTGTTCTTCGTCAGAAACAGTGCTTCTAAAAATGCTCAAAATAACTGGAAGAGTTCTCGCTGTGTCACCTACGGTTTGCTAAATAGATATGAACTATATATTAATACTTGTAAAAGCTATTTGACATGTTTAAATTGGTTTGAAAATGAAACCAAAAGAACGAAAATTTTATTTGTTGTGTAGTCTGAACATTCATTACTACGTTTGCGTAAGATACACTACTGGAAAGTGCACAATGCCTATAAATATAGTCAACGGTCTATAATTAATTAACTGTTGTTCTTCGTCAGAAACAGTGCTTCTAAAAATGCTCAAAATAACTGGAAGAGTTCTCGCTGTGTCACCTACGGTTTGCTAAATAGATATGAACTATATATTAATACTTGTAAAAGCTATTTGACATGTTTAAATTGGTTTGAAAATGAAACCAAAAGAACAAAAATTTTATTTGTTGTGTAGTCTAAAAATTCATTACTACGTTTGCGTAAGATACACTACTGGAAAGTGCACAATGCCTATAAGTATAGTCAACGGTCTATAATTGATTAACTGTTGTTCTTCATCAGGAACAGTGCTTTTAAAAATGCTCTAAATAATTCGAAGAGTTCTCGCTGTGTCACCTACGGTTTGCTAAATAGATATGAACTATATATTAATACTTGTAAAAGCTATTTGACATGTTTAAATTGGTTTGAAAATGAAACCCAAAGAACGAACATTTTATTTGTTGTGTAGTCTAAAAATTCATTACTACGTTTGCGTAAGATATACATCTAGTTAGTGCACAATGCCTATAAATAGTGTCAACGATCTATAATTGATTAACTGTTGTTTTTCGTCAGAAACAATGCTTCCAAACAGGCTCAAAATAATTCGAAGGGTTCTGGCTGTGTCACCTACAGTTTGCTAAATAGATATAAACGATATATTAACAGTTTCAAAAGTTATCTGACACGATTAAATTGGTTTGAACATGAAACCAAAAGAACGAAAATTTTATTTGTTGTGTAGTCTGAACATTCATTACTACGTTTGCGTAAGATACACTACTGGAAAGTGCACAATGCCTATAAATATAGTCAACGGTCTATAATTAATTAACTGTTGTTCTTCGTCAGAAACAGTGCTTCTAAAAATGCTCTAAATAATTCGAAGAGTTCTCGCTGTGTCACCTACGGTTTGCTAAATAGATATGAACTATATATTAATACTTGTAAAAGCTATTTGACATGTTTAAATTGGTTTGAAAATGAAACCAAAAGAACAAAAATTGTATTTGTTGTGTAGTCTAAAAATTCATTACTACGTTTGCGTAAGATACACTACTGGAAAGTGCACAATGCCTATAAATATCGGCAACGGTCTATAATTAATTAACTGTTGTTCTTCGTCAGAAACAGTGCTTCTAAAAATGCTCAAAATAATTCGAAGGGTTCTCGCTGTGTCACCTACGGTTTGCTAAATAGATATGAACTATATATTAATACTTGTAAAAGCTATTTGACATGTTTAAATTGGTTTGAAAATGAAACCAAAAGAACAAAAATTGTATTTGTTGTGTAGTCTAAAAATTCATTACTACGTTTGCGTAAGATACACTACTGGAAAGTGCACAATGCCTATAAATATAGTCAACGGTCTATAATTAATTAACTGTTGTTCTTCGTCAGAAACAGTGCTTCTAAAAATGCTCTAAATAATTCGAAGAGTTCTCGCTGTGTCACCTACGGTTTGCTAAATAGATATGAACTATATATTAATACTTGTAAAAGCTATTTGACATGTTTAAATTGGTTTGAAAATGAAACCAAAAGAACAAAAATTGTATTTGTTGTGTAGTCTAAAAATTCATTACTACGTTTGCGTAAGATACACTACTGGAAAGTGCACAATGCCTATAAATATAGTCAACGGTCTATAATTAATTAACTGTTGTTCTTCGTCAGAAACAGTGCTTCTAAAAATGCTCAAAATAATTCGAAGGGTTCTCGCTGTGTCACCTACGGTTTGCTAAATAGATATGAACTATATATTAATACTTGTAAAAGCTATTTGACATGTTTAAATTGGTTTGAAAATGAAACCAAAAGAACAAAAATTTTATTTGTTGTGTAGTCTAAAAATTCATTACTACGTTTGCGTAAGATACACTACTGGAAAGTGCACAATGCCTATAAATATAGTCAACGGTCTATAATTGATTAACTGTTGTTCTTCATCAGGAACAGTGCTTTTAAAAATGCTCTAAATAATTCGAAGAGTTCTCGCTGTGTCACCTACGGTTTGCTAAATAGATATGAACTATATATTAATACTTGTAAAAGCTATTTGACATGTTTAAATTGGTTTGAAAATGAAACCCAAAGAACGAACATTTTATTTGTTGTGTAGTCTAAAAATTCATTACTACGTTTGCGTAAGATATACATCTAGTTAGTGCACAATGCCTATAAATAGTGTCAACGATCTATAATTGATTAACTGTTGTTTTTCGTCAGAAACAATGCTTCCAAACAGGCTCAAAATAATTCGAAGGGTTCTGGCTGTGTCACCTACAGTTTGCTAAATAGATATAAACGATATATTAACAGTTTCAAAAGTTATCTGACACGTTTAAATTGGTTTGAACATGAAACCAAAAGAACGAAAATTTTATTTGTTGTGTAGTCTGAACATTCATTACTACGTTTGCGTAAGATACACTACTGGAAAGTGCACAATGCCTATAAATATAGTCAACGGTCTATAATTAATTAACTGTTGTTCTTCGTCAGAAACAGTGCTTCTAAAAATGCTCTAAATAATTCGAAGAGTTCTCGCTGTGTCACCTACGGTTTGCTAAATAGATATGAACTATATATTAATACTTGTAAAAGCTATTTGACATGTTTAAATTGGTTTGAAAATGAAACCAAAAGAACGAAAATTTTATTTGTTGTGTAGTCTGAACATTCATTACTACGTTTGCGTAAGATACACTACTGGAAAGTGCACAATGCCTATAAATATAGTCAACGGTCTATAATTAATTAACTGTTGTTCTTCGTCAGAAACAGTGCTTCTAAAAATGCTCTAAATAATTCGAAGAGTTCTCGCTGTGTCACCTACGGTTTGCTAAATAGATATGAACTATATATTAATACTTGTAAAAGCTATTTGACATGTTTAAATTGGTTTGAAAATGAAACCAAAAGAACAAAAATTGTATTTGTTGTGTAGTCTAAAAATTCATTACTACGTTTGCGTAAGATACACTACTGGAAAGTGCACAATGCCTATAAATATCGTCAACGGTCTATAATTGATTAACTGTAGTACTTCGTCAGAAACAGTGCTTCTAAAAATGCTCTAAATAATTTGAAGAGTTCTCGTTGTGTCACCTGCAGTTTGCTAAATAGATATAAACGATATATTAATACTTTCAAAAGTTATCTGACACGTTTAAATTGGTTTGACATAAAACCAAAACAACGAAAATTTTATTTGTTGTGTAGTCTGAACATTCATCACTACGTTTGCGTAAGATACACTACTGGAAAGTGCACAATGCTTATAACTATAGTCAACGGTCTATAATTGATTAACTGTTGTTCTTCGTCAGAAACAGTGCTTCTAAAAATGCTCAAAATAATTCGAAGAGTTCTCGCTGTGTCACCTACGGTTTGCTAAATAGATAGCAACTATATATTAATACTTGTAAAAGCTATTTGACATGTTTAAATTGGTTTGAAAATGAAACCAAAAGAACGAAAATTGTATTTGTTGTGTAGTCTCAACATTCATCACTACGTTTGCGTAAGATACACTACTGGAAAGTGCACAATGCCTATAAATATCGTCAACGGTCTATAATTGATTAACTGTTGTTCTTCGTCAGAAACAGTGCTTCTAAAAATGCTCTAAATAATTCGAAGTGTTCTCGCTGTGTCACCTACGGTTTGCTAAATATATACGAACTATATATTAATACTTGTAAAAGCTATTTGACATGTTTAAATTGGTTTGAAAATGAAACCAAAAGAACGAAAATTTTATTTGTTGTGTAGTCTGAACATTCATTACTACGTTTGCGTAAGATACACTACTGGAAAGTGCACAATGCCTATAAATATCGTCAACGGTCTATAATTGATTAACTGTAGTTCTTCGTCAGAAACAGTGCATCCAAACAGGCTCAAAATAATTCGAAGGGTTCTGGCTGTGTCACCTACAGTTTGCTAAATAGATATAAACGATATATTAATACTTTCAAAAGTTATCTGACACGTTTGAATTGGTTTGAACATGAAACCAAAACAACGAAAATTTTATTTTCTGTGTAGTCTAAAAATTCATTACTACGTTTGCGTAAGATACACTACTGGAAAGTGCACAATGCCTATAAATATAGTCAACGGTCTATAATTGATTAACTGTTGTTCTTCGTCAGAAACAGTGCTTCTAAAAATGCTCTAAATAATTCGAAGGGTTCTCGCTGTGTCACCTACGGTTTGCTAAATAGATATGAACTATATATTAATACTTGTAAAAGCTATTTGACATGTTTAAATTGGTTTGAAAATTAAACCAAAAGAACGAAAATTTTATTTGCTGTGTAGTATAAAAATTCATTACTACGTTTGCGTAAGATACACTACTAGAAAGTGCACAATGCCTATAAATATATTCAACGGTCTATAATTAATTAACTGTTGTTCTTCGTCAGAAACAGTGCTTCTAAAAATGCTCAAAATAATTCGAAGAGTTCTCGCTGTGTCACCTACGGTTTGCTAAATAGATGTAAACGATATAATAATACTTTCAAAGGTTATCTGACACGTTTGAATTGGTTTGAACATGAATCCAAAAGAACGAAAATTTTATTTGCTGTGTAGTATAAAAATTCATTACTACGTTTGCGTAAGATACACTACTGGAAAGTGCACAATGCCAATAAATATATTCAACGGTCTATAATTAATTAACTGTTGTTCTTCGTTAGAAACAGTGCTTCTAAAAATGCTCAAAATAATTCGAAGGGTTTTCGCTGTGTCACCTACGGTTTGCTAAATAGATATGAACTATATATTAATACTTGTAAAAGCTATTTGACATGTTTAAATTGGTTTGAAAATGAAACCAAAAGAACGAAAATTTTATTTGCTGTGTAGTATAAAAATTCATTACTACGTTTGCGTAAGATACACTACTAGAAAGTGCACAATGCCTATAAATATATTCAACGGTCTATAATTAATTAACTGTTGTTCTTCGTCAGAAACAGTGCTTCTAAAAATGCTCAAAATAATTCGAAGAGTTCTCGCTGTGTCACCTACGGTTTGCTAAATAGATATGACCTATATATTAATACTTGTAAAAGCTATTTGACATGTTTAAATTGGTTTGAAAATGAAACCAAAAGAACAAAAATGTTATTTGTTGTGTAGTCTAAAAATTCATTACTACGTTTGCGTAAGATACACTACTGGAAAGTGCACAATGCCTATAAATACAGTCAACGGTCTATAATTGATTAACTGTTGTTCTTCGTCAGAAACAGTGCTTTTAAAAATGCTCTAAATAATTCGAATAGTTCTCGCTGTGTCACCTACGATTTGCTAAATAGATATGGACTATATATTAATACTTGTAAAAGCTATTTGACATGTTTAAATTGGTTTGAAAATGAAACCCAAAGAACGAACATTTTATTTGTTGTGTAGTCTAAAAACTCATTACTACGTTTGCGTAAGATACACTACTGGAAAGTGCACAATGCCTATAAATATAGTCAACGGTCTATAATTGATTAACTGTTGTTCTTCATCAGAAACAGTGCTTCTAAAAATGCTCAAAATAATTCGAAGAGTTCTCGCTGTGTCACCTACGGTTTGCTAAATAGATGTAAACGATATATTAATACTTTCAAAGGTTATCTGACACGTTTGAATTGGTTTGAACATGAATCCAAAAGAACGAAGATTTTATTTGCTGTGTAGTATAAAAATTCATTACTACGTTTGCGTAAGATACACTACTGGAAAGTGCACAATGCCTATAAATATATTCAACGGTCTATAATTAATTAACTGTTGTTCTTCGTTAGAAACAGTGCTTCTAAAAATGCTCAAAATAATTCGAAGGGTTTTCGCTGTGTCACCTACGGTTTGCTAAATAGATATGAACTATATATTAATACTTGTAAAAGCTATTTGACATGTTTAAATTGGTTTGAAAATGAAACCAAAAGAACGAAAATTTTATTTGCTGTGTAGTATAAAAATTCATTACTACGTTTGCGTAAGATACACTACTAGAAAGTGCACAATGCCTATAAATATATTCAACGGTCTATAATTAATTAACTGTTGTTCTTCGTCAGAAACATTGCTTCTAAAAATGCTCAAAATAATTCGAAGAGTTCTCGCTGTGTCACCTACGGTTTGCTAAATAGATATGACCTATATATTAATACTTGTAAAAGCTATTTGACATGTTTAAGTTGGTTTGAAAATGAAACCAAAAGAACAAAAATTTTATTTGTTGTGTAGTCTAAAAATTCATTACTACGTTTGCGTAAGATACACTACTGGAAAGTGCACAATGCCTATAAATACAGTCAACGGTCTATAATTGATTAACTGTTGTTCTTCGTCAGAAACAGTGCTTTTAAAAATGCTCTAAATAATTCGAAGAGTTCTCGCTGTGTCACCTACGATTTGCTAAATAGATATGAACTATATATTAATACTTGTAAAAGCTATTTGACATGTTTAAATTGGTTTGAAAATGAAACCCAAAGAACGAACATTTTATTTGTTGTGTAGTCTAAAAACTCATTACTACGTTTGCGTAAGATACACTACTGGAAAGTGCACAATGCCTATAAATATAGTCAACGGTCTATAATTGATTAACTGTTGTTCTTCATCAGAAACAGTGCTTTTAAAAATGCTCTAAATAATTCGAAGGGTTCTGGCTGTGTCACCTTCAGTTTGCTAAATAGATATAAACGATATATTAATACTTTCAAAAGTTATCTGACACGTTTGAATTGGTTTGAACATGAAACCAAAACAACGAAAATTTTATTTTCTGTGTAGTCTAAAAATTCATTACTACGTTTGCGTAAGATACACTACTGGAAAGTGCACAATGCCTATAACTTTAGTCAACGGTCTATAATTGATTAACTGTTGTTCTTCGTCAGAAACAGTGCTTCTAAAAATGCTCTAAATAATTCGAAGAGTTCTCGCTGTGTCACCTACGGTTTGCTAAATAGATATGAACTATATATTAATACTTGTAAAAGCTATTTGACATGTTTAAATTGGTTTGAAAATGAAACCAAAAGAACGAAAATTTTATTTGTTGTGTAGTCTAAAAATTCATTACTACGTTTGCGTAAGATACACTACTGGAAAGTCCACAATGCCTATAAATATAGTCAACGGTCTATAATTGATTAACTGTTGTTCTTCGTCAGAAACAGTGCTTTTAAAGACGCTTAAAATAATTCGAAGAGTTCTCACTGTGTCACCTACAGTTTGCTAAATAGAATAAACGATATACTAATACTTTCAAAAGTTATCTGACACGTTTAAATTGGTTTGAACATGAAACCAAAAGAACGAAAATTTTATTTGTTGTGTAGTCTGAACATTTATTACTACGTTTGCGTAAGATACACTACTGGAAAGTGCACAATGCCTATAAATATCGTCAACGGTCTATAATTGATTAACTGTAGTTCTTCGTCAGAAACAGTGCTTCTAAAAATGCTCTAAATAATTCGAAGGGTTCTGGCTGTGTCACCTACAGTTTGCTAAATAGATTTGAACTATATATTAATACTTGTAAAAGCTATTTGACATGTTTAAATTGGTTTGAAAATGACACCCAAAGAACGAACATTTTATTTGTTGTGTAGTCTAAAAATTCATTACTACGTTTGCGTAAGATATACATCTAGTTAGTGCACAATGCCTATAAATAGTGTCAACGGTCTATAATTGACTAACTGTTGTTCTTCGTCAGGAACAATGCATCCAAACAGGCTCAAAATAATTCGAAGGGTTCTGGCTGTGTCACCTACAGTTTGCTAAATAGATATAAACAATATATTAATACTTTCAAAAGTTATCTGACACCTTTGAATTGGTTTGAACATGAAACCAAAACAACGAAAATTTTATTTTCTGTGTAGTCTAAAAATTCATTACTACGTTTGCGTAAGATACACTACTGGAAAGTGCACAATGCCTATAAATATAGTCAACGGTCTATAATTGATTAACTGTAGTTCTTCGTCAGAAACAGTGCTTCTAAAAATGCTCTAAATAATTCGAAGAGTTCTCGCTGTGTCACCTACGGTTTGCTATATAGATATGAACTATATATTAATACTTGTAAAAGCTATTTGACATGTTTAAATTGGTTTGAAAATGACACCCAAAGAACGAACATTTTATTTGTTGTGTAGTCTAAAAATTCATTACTACGTTTGCGTAAGATATACATCTAGTTAGTGCACAATGCCTATAAATATCGTCAACGGTCTATAATTGATTAACTGTAGTTCTTCGTCAGAAACAGTGCTTCTAAAAATGCTCTAAATAATTCGAAGAGTTCTCGCTGTGTCACCTACGGTTTGCTATATAGATATGAACTATATATTAATACTTGTAAAAGCTATTTGACATGTTTAAATTGGTTTGAAAATGACACCCAAAAAACGAACATTTTATTTGTTGTGTAGTCTAAAAATTCATTACTACGTTTGCGTAAGATATACATCTAGTTAGTGCACAATGCCTATAAATAGTGTCAACGGTCTATAATTGACTAACTGTTGTTCTTCGTCAGGAACAATGCATCCAAACAGGCTCAAAATAATTCGAAGGGTTCTGGCTGTGTCACCTACAGTTTGCTAAATAGATATAAACAATATATTAATACTTTCAAAAGTTATCTGACACCTTTGAATTGGTTTGAACATGAAACCAAAACAACGAAAATTTTATTTTCTGTGTAGTCTAAAAATTCATTACTACGTTTGCGTAAGATACACTACTGGAAAGTGCACAATGCCTATAAATATAGTCAACGGTCTATAATTGATTAACTGTTGTTCTTCGTCAGAAACAGTGCTTCTAAAAATGCTCTAAATAATTCGAAGAGTTCTCGCTGTGTCACCTACGGTTTGCTAAATAGATATGAACTATATATTAATACTTGTAAAAGCTATTTGACATGTTTATATTGGTTTGAAAATGAAACCAAAACAACGAAAATTTTATTTGTTGTAAAGTCTAAAAATTCATTACTACGTTTGCGTAAGATACACTACTGGAAAGTGCACAATGCCTATAAATATAGTCAACGGTCTATAATTGATTAACTGTTGTTCTTCGTCAGAAACAGTGCTTCTAAAAATGCTCTAAATAATTCGAAGAGTTCTCGCTGTGTCACCTACGGTTTGCTAAATAGATATGAACTATATATTAATACTTGTAAAAGCTATTTGACATGTTTATATTGGTTTGAAAATGAAACCAAAACAACGAAAATTGTATTTGTTGTAAAGTCTAAAAATTCATTACTACGTTTGCGTAAGATACACTACTGGAAAGTGCACAATGCCTATAAATATAGTCAACGGTCTATAATTGCTTAACTGTTGTTCTTCGTCAGAAACAGTGCTTTTAAAAATGCTCAAAATAATTCGAAGAGTTCTCGCTGTGTCACCTACAGTTTGCTAAATAGATATAAACGATATATTAATACTTTCAAAAGTTATCTGACACGTTTAAATTGGTTTGAACATGAAACCAAACGAACGAAAATTTTATTTGTTGTGTAGTCTGAACATTCATTACTACGTTTGCGTAAGATACACTACTGGAAAGTGCACAATGCCTATAAATATCGTCAACGGTCTATAATTGATTAACTGTAGTTCTTCGTCAGAAACAGTGCTTTTAAAAATGCTCCAAATAATTCGAAGAGTTCTCGCTGTGTCACCTACAGTTTGCTAAATAGATATAAACGATATATTAATACTTTCAAAAGTTATCTGACACGTTTAAATTGGTTTGAACATGAAACCAAAAGAACGAAAATTTTATTTGTTGTATAGTCTGAACATTCATTACTACGTTTGCGTAAGATAAACTACTGGAAAGTGCACAATGCCTATAAATATAGTCAACGGTCTATAATTGATTAGCTGTTGTTCTTCGTCAGAAACAGTGCTTCTAAAAATGCTCTAAACAATTCGAAGGGTTCTGGCTGTGTCACCTACGGTTTGCTAAATAGATATAAACGATATATTAATACTTTCAAAAGTTATCTGACACGTTTAAATTGGTTTGAACATGAAACCAAAAGAACGAAAATTTTATTTTTTGTATAGTCTGAACATTCATTACTACGTTTGCGTAAGATAAACTACTGGAAAGTACACAATGCCTATAAATATGGTCAACGGTCTATAATTGATTAGCTGTTGTTCTTCGTCAGAAACAGTGCTTCTAAAAATGCTCTAAACAATTCAAAGGGTTCTGGCTGTGTCACCTACGGTTTGCTAAATAGATATAAACGATATATTAATACTTGTAAAAGCTATTTGACATGTTTAAATTGGTTTGAAAATGAAACCAAAAGAACAAAAATTTTATTTGTTGTGTAGTCTAAAAATTCATTACTACGTTTGCGTAAGATATACATCTAGTTAGTGCACAATGCCTATAAATAGTGTCAACGGTCTATAATTGACTAACTGTTGTTCTTCGTCAGGAACAATGCATCCAAACAGGCCCAAAATAATTCGAAGGGTTCTGGCTGTGTCACCTACAGTTTGCTAAATAGATATAAACGATATATTAATACTTTCAAAAGTTATCTGACACGTTTGAATTGGTTTGAACATGAAACCAAAACAACGAAAATTTTATTTTCTGTGTAGTCTAAAAATTCATTACTACGTTTGCGTAAGATACACTACTGGAAAGTGCACAATGCCTATAAATATAGTCAACGGTCTATAATTGATTAACTGTTGTTCTTCGTCAGAAACAGTGCTTCTAAAAATGCTCTAAATAATTCGAAGGGTTCTCGCTGTGTCACCTACGGTTTGCTAAATAGATATGAACTTTATATTAATACTTGTAAAAGCTATTTGACATGTTTAAATTGGTTTGAAAATGAAACCAAAAGAACGAAAATTTTATTTGCTGTGTACTATAAAAATTCATTACTACGTTTGCGTAAGATACACTACTAGAAAGTGCACAATGCCTATAAATATATTCAACGGTCTATAATTAATTAACTGTTGTTCTTCGTCAGAAACAGTGCTTCTAAAAATGCTCAAATAATTCGAAGAGTTCTCGCTGTGTCACCTACAGTTTGCTAAATAGATATAAACGATATATTAATACTTTCAAAAGTTATCTGACACGTTTAAATTGGTTTGAACATGAAACCAAAAGAACGAAAATTTTATTTTTTGTATAGTCTGAACATTCATTACTACGTTTGCGTAAGATAAACTACTGGAAAGTGCACAATTCCTATAAATATAGTCAACGGTCTATAATTGATCAACTGTTGTTCTTCATCAGAAACAGTGCTTTTAAAAATGCTCAAAATAATTCGAAGAGTTCTCGCTGTGTCACCTACAGTTTGCTAAATAGATATAAACGATATATTAATACTTTCAAAAGTTATCTGACACGTTTAAATTGGTTTGAACATGAAACCAAAAGAACGAAAATTTTATTTGTTGTGTAGTCTGTACATTCATTACTACGTTTGCGTAAGATACACTACTGGAAAGTGCACAATGCCTATAAATATATTCAACGGTCTATAATTAATTAACTGTTGTTCTTCGTCAGAAACAGTGCTTCTAAAAATGCTCAAAATAATTCGAAGAGTTCTCGCTGTGTCACCTACGGTTTGCTAAATAGATGTAAACGATATATTAATACTTTCAAAGGTTATCTGACACGTTTGAATTGGTTTGAACATGAATCCAAAAGAACGAAAATTTTATTTGTTGTGTAGTCTGTACATTCATTACTACGTTTGCGTAAGATACACTACTGGAAAGTGCACAATGCCTATAAATATATTCAACGGTCTATAATTAATTAACTGTTGTTCTTCGTTAGAAACAGTGCTTCTAAAAATGCTCAAAATAATTCGAAGGGTTTTCGCTGTGTCACCTACGGTTTGCTAAATAGATATGAACTATATATTAATACTTGTAAAAGCTATTTGACATGTTTAAATTGGTTTGAAAATGAAACCAAAAGAACGAAAATTTTATTTGCTGTGTAGTATAAAAATTCATTACTACGTTTGCGTAAGATACACTACTAGAAAGTGCACAATGCCTATAAATATATTCAACGGTCTATAATTAATTAACTGTTGTTCTTCGTCAGAAACAGTGCTTCTAAAAATGCTCAAAATAATTCGAAGAGTTCTCGCTGTGTCACCTACGGTTTGCTAAATAGATACGAACTATATATTAATACTTGTAAAAGCTATTTGACATGTTTAAATTGGTTTGAAAATGAAACCAAAAGAACGAAAATTTTATTTGTTGTGTAGTCTAAAATTCATTACTACGTTTGCGTAAGATACACTACTGGAAAGTGCACAATGCCTATAAATATCGCCAACGGTCTATAATTGATTAACTGTTGTTCTTCGTCAGAAACAGTGCTTCTAAAAATGCTCTAAATAATTCGAAGAGTTCTCGCTGTGTCACCTACGGTTTGCTAAATAGATATGAACTATATATTAATACTTGTAAAAGCTATTTGACATGTTTAAATTGGTTTGAAAATGAAACCAAAACAACGAAAATTTTATTTGTTGTGTAGTCTAAAAATTCATTACTACGTTTGCGTAAGATACACTACTGGAAAGTGCACAATGCCTATAAATATAGTCAACGGTCTATAATTGATTAACTGTTGTTCTTCGTCAGAAACAGTGCTTTTAAAAATGCTCAAAATAATTCGAAGAGTTCTCGCTGTGTCACCTACAGTTTGCTAAATAGATATAAACGATATATTAATACTTTCAAAAGTTATCTGACACGTTTAAATTGGTTTGAACATGAAACCAAAAGAACGAAAATTTTATTTGTTGTGTAGTCTAAAAATTCATTACTACGTTTGCGTAAGATACACTACTGGAAAGTGCACAATGCCTATAAATATAGTCAACGGTCTATAATTGATTAACTGTTGTTCTTCGTCAGAAACAGTGCTTTTAAAAATGCTCAAAATAATTCGAAGAGATCTGGCTGTGTCACCTACAGTTTGCTAAATAGATATAAACGATATATTAATACTTTCAAAAGTTATCTGACACGTTTAAATTGGTTTGAACATGAAACCAAAACAACGAAAATTTTATTTGTTGTGTAGTCTGAACATTCATTACTACGTTTGCGTAAGATACACTACTGGAAAGTGCACAATGCCTATAAATATCGTCAACGGTCTATAATTGATTAACTGTTGTTCTTCGTCAGAAACAGTGCTTCTAAAAATGCTCTAAATAATTCGAAGAGTTCTCGCTGTGTCACCTACGGTTTGCTAAATAGATATGAACTATATATTAATACTTGTAAAAGCTATTTGACATGTTTAAATTGGTTTGAAAATGAAACCAAAAGAACGAAAATTTTATTTGTTGTGTAGTCTAAAAATTCATTACTACGTTTGCGTAAGATACACTACTGGAAAGTGCACAATGCCTATAAATATAGTCAACGGTCTATAATTGAATAACTGTTGTTCTTCGTCAGAAACAGTGCTTCTAAAAATGCTCTAAATAATTCGAAGAGTTCTCGCTGTGTCACCTACGGTTTGCTAAATAGATATGAACTATATATTAATACTTGTAAAAGCTATTTGACATGTTTAAATTGGTTTGAAAATGAAACCAAAACAACGAAAATTTTATTTGTTGTGTAGTCTAAAAATTCATTACTACGTTTGCGTAAGATACACTACTGGAAAGTGCACAATGCCTATAAATATAGTCAACGGTCTATAATTGACTAACTGTTGTTTTTCGTCAGGAACAATGCTTCCAAACAGGTTCAAAATAATTCGAAGGGTTCTGGCTGTGTCACCTACAGTTTGCTAAATAGATATAAACGATATATTAATACTTTCAAAAGTTATCTGACACGTTTGAATTGGTTTGAACATGAAATCAAAAGAACGAAAATTTTATTTGTTGTGTAGTCTAAACATTCATTACTACGTTTGCGTAAGATACACTACTGGAAAGTGCACAATGCCTATAAATATCGTCAACGGTCTATAATTGATTAACTGTTGTTCTTCTTCAGAAACAGTGCTTCTAAAAATGCTCTAAATAATTCTAAGAGTTCTCGCTGTGTCACCTACGGTTTGCTAAATAGATGTAAACGATATATTAATACTTTCAAAGGTTATCTGACACGTTTGAATTGGTTTGAACATGAATCCAAAAGAACGAAAATTTTATTTGCTGTGTAGTATAAAAATTCATTACTACGTTTGCGTAAGATACACTACTGGAAAGTGCACAATGCCTATAAATATATTCAACGGTCTATAATTAATTAACTGTTGTTCTTCGTTAGAAACAGTGCTTCTAAAAATGCTCAAAATAATTCGAAGGGTTTTCGCTGTGTCACCTACGGTTTGCTAAATAGATATGAACTATATATTAATACTTGTAAAAGCTATTTGACATGTTTAAATTGGTTTGAAAATGAAACCAAAAGAACGAAAATTTTATTTGCTGTGTAGTATAAAAATTCATTACTACGTTTGCGTAAGATACACTACTAGAAAGTGCACAATGCCTATAAATATATTCAACGGTCTATAATTAATTAACTGTTGTTCTTCGTCAGAAACAGTGCTTCTAAAAATGCTCAAAATAATTCGAAGAGTTCTCGCTGTGTCACCTACGGTTTGCTAAATAGATACGAACTATATATTAATACTTGTAAAAGCTATTTGACATGTTTAAATTGGTTTGAAAATGAAACCAAAAGAACGAAAATTTTATTTGTTGTGTAGTCTAAAAATTCATTACTACGTTTGCGTAAGATACACTACTGGAAAGTGCACAATGCCTATAAATATCGTCAACGGTCTATAATTGATTAACTGTTGTTCTTCGTCAGAAACAGTGCTTCTAAAAATGCTCTAAATAATTCGAAGAGTTCTCGCTGTGTCACCTACGGTTTGCTAAATAGATATGAACTATATATTAATACTTGTAAAAGCTATTTGACATGTTTAAATTGGTTTGAAAATGAAACCAAAACAACGAAAATTTTATTTGTTGTGTAGTCTAAAAATTCATTACTACGTTTGCGTAAGATACACTACTGGAAAGTGCACAATGCCTATAAATATAGTCAACGGTCTATAATTGATTAACTGTTGTTCTTCGTCAGAAACAGTGCTTTTAAAAATGCTCAAAATAATTCGAAGAGTTCTCGCTGTGTCACCTACAGTTTGCTAAATAGATATAAACGATATATTAATACTTTCAAAAGTTATCTGACACGTTTAAATTGGTTTGAACATGAAACCAAAAGAACGAAAATTGTATTTGTTGTGTAGTCTAAAATTCATTACTACGTTTGCGTAAGATACACTACTGGAAAGTGCACAATGCCTATAAATATAGTCAACGGTCTATAATTGATTAACTGTTGTTCTTCGTCAGAAACAGTGCTTTTAAAAATGCTCAAAATAATTCGAAGAGATCTGGCTGTGTCACCTACAGTTTGCTAAATAGATATAAACGATATATTAATACTTTCAAAAGTTATCTGACACGTTTAAATTGGTTTGAACATGAAACCAAAACAACGAAAATTTTATTTGTTGTGTAGTCTGAACATTCATTACTACGTTTGCGTAAGATACACTACTGGAAAGTGCACAATGCCTATAAATATCGTCAACGGTCTATAATTGATTAACTGTTGTTCTTCGTCAGAAACAGTGCTTCTAAAAATGCTCTAAATAATTCGAAGAGTTCTCGCTGTGTCACCTACGGTTTGCTAAATAGATATGAACTATATATTAATACTTGTAAAAGCTATTTGACATGTTTAAATTGGTTTGAAAATGAAACCAAAAGAACGAAAATTTTATTTGTTGTGTAGTCTAAAAATTCATTACTACGTTTGCGTAAGATACACTACTGGAAAGTGCACAATGCCTATAAATATAGTCAACGGTCTATAATTGAATAACTGTTGTTCTTCGTCAGAAACAGTGCTTCTAAAAATGCTCTAAATAATTCGAAGAGTTCTCGCTGTGTCACCTACGGTTTGCTAAATAGATATGAACTATATATTAATACTTGTAAAAGCTATTTGACATGTTTAAATTGGTTTGAAAATAAAACCAAAACAACGAAAATTTTATTTGTTGTGTAGTCTAAAACCCCATTACTACGTTTGCGTAAGATACACTACTGGAAAGTGCACAATGCCTATAAATATAGTCAACGGTCTATAATTGACTAACTGTTGTTTTTCGTCAGGAACAATGCTTCCAAACAGGTTCAAAATAATTCGAAGGGTTCTGGCTGTGTCACCTACAGTTTGCTAAATAGATATAAACGATATATTAATACTTTCAAAAGTTATCTGACACGTTTGAATTGGTTTGAACATGAAATCAAAAGAACGAAAATTTTATTTGTTGTGTAGTCTAAACATTCATTACTACGTTTGTGTAAGGTACACTACTGGAAAGTGCACAATGCCTATAAATATAGTCAACGGTCGATAATTGATTAACTGTTGTTCTTCGTCAGAAACAGTGCTTTTAAAAATGCTCAAAATAATTCGAAGAGATCTGGCTGTGTCACCTACAGTTTGCTAAATAGATATAAACGATATATTAATACTTTCAAAAGTTATCTGACACGTTTAAATTGGTTTGAACATGAAACCAAAACAACGAAAATTTTATTTGTTGTGTAGTCTGAACATTCATTACTACGTTTGCGTAAGATACACTACTGGAAAGTGCACAATGCCTATAAATATCGTCAACGGTCTATAATTGATTAACTGTTGTTCTTCGTCAGAAACAGTGCTTCTAAAAATGCTCTAAATAATTCGAAGAGTTCTCGCTGTGTCACCTACGGTTTGCTAAATAGATATGAACTATATATTAATACTTGTAAAAGCTATTTGACATGTTTAAATTGGTTTGAAAATGAAACCAAAAGAACGAAAATTTTATTTGTTGTGTAGTCTAAAAATTCATTACTACGTTTGCGTAAGATACACTACTGGAAAGTGCACAATGCCTATAAATATAGTCAACGGTCTATAATTGAATAACTGTTGTTCTTCGTCAGAAACAGTGCTTCTAAAAATGCTCTAAATAATTCGAAGAGTTCTCGCTGTGTCACCTACGGTTTGCTAAATAGATATGAACTATATATTAATACTTGTAAAAGCTATTTGACATGTTTAAATTGGTTTGAAAATGAAACCAAAACAACGAAAATTTTATTTGTTGTGTAGTCTAAAAATTCATTACTACGTTTGCGTAAGATACACTACTGGAAAGTGCACAATGCCTATAAATATAGTCAACGGTCTATAATTGACTAACTGTTGTTTTTCGTCAGGAACAATGCTTCCAAACAGGTTCAAAATAATTCGAAGAGTTCTCGCTGTGTCACCTACGGTTTGCTAAATAGATACGAACTATATATTAATACTTGTAAAAGCTATTTGACATGTTTAAATTGGTTTGAAAATGAAACCAAAAGAACGAAAATTTTATTTGTTGTGTAGTCTAAAAATTCATTACTACGTTTGCGTAAGATACACTACTGGAAAGTGCACAATGCCTATAAATATAGTCAACGGTCTATAATTGAATAACTGTTGTTCTTCGTCAGAAACAGTGCTTCTAAAAATGCTCTAAATAATTCGAAGAGTTCTCGCTGTGTCACCTACGGTTTGCTAAATAGATATGAACTATATATTAATACTTGTAAAAGCTATTTGACATGTTTAAATTGGTTTGAAAATGAAACCAAAACAACGAAAATTTTATTTGTTGTGTAGTCTAAAAATTCATTACTACGTTTGCGTAAGATACACTACTGGAAAGTGCACAATGCCTATAAATATAGTCAACGGTCTATAATTGATTAACTGTTGTTCTTCGTCAGAAACAGTGCTTTTAAAAATGCTCAAAATAATTCGAAGAGTTCTCGCTGTGTCACCTACAGTTTGCTAAATAGATATAAACGATATATTAATACTTTCAAAAGTTATCTGACACGTTTGAATTGGTTTGAACATGAAATCAAAAGAACGAAAATTTTATTTGTTGTGTAGTCTAAACATTCATTACTACGTTTGTGTAAGGTACACTACTGGAAAGTGCACAATGCCTATAAATATAGTCAACGGTCGATAATTGATTAACTGTTGTTCTTCGTCAGAAACAGTGCTTTTAAAAATGCTCAAAATAATTCGAAGAGTTCTCGCTGTGTCACCTACAGTTTGCTAAATAGATATAAACGATATATTAATACTTTCAAAAGTTATCTGACACGTTTAAATTGGTTTGAACATGAAACCAAAAGAACGAAAATTTTATTTGTTGTTTAGTCTGAACATTCATTACTACGTTTGCGTAAGATACACTACTGGAAAGTGCTCAATGCCTATAAATATCGTCAACGGTCTATAATTGATTAACTGTTGTTCTTCTTCAGAAACAGTGCTTCTAAAAATGCTCTAAATAATTCTAAGAGTTCTCGCCGTGTCACCTACGGTTTGCTAAATAGATATGAACTATATATTAATACTTGTAAAAGCTATTTGACATGTTTAAATTGGTTTGAAAATGAAACCAAAACAACGAAAATTTTATTTGTTGTGTAGTCTAAAAATTCATTACTACGTTTGCGTAAGATACACTACTGGAAAGTGCACAATGCCTATAAATATAGTCAACGGTCTATAATTGACTAACTGTTGTTTTTCGTCAGGAACAATGCTTCCAAACAGGTTCAAAATAATTCGAAGGGTTCTGGCTGTGTCACCTACCGTTTGCTAAATAGATATAAACGATATATTAATACTTTCAAAAGTTATCTGACACGTTTGAATTGGTTTGAACATGAAATCAAAAGAACGAAAATTTTATTTGTTGTGTAGTCTAAACATTCATTACTACGTTTGTGTAAGGTACACTACTGGAAAGTGCACAATGCCTATAAATATAGTCAACGGTCGATAATTGATTAACTGTTGTTCTTCGTCAGAAACAGTGCTTTTAAAAATGCTCAAAATAATTCGAAGAGTTCTCGCTGTGTCACCTACAGTTTGCTAAATAGATATAAACGATATATTAATACTTTCAAAAGTTATCTGACACGTTTAAATTGGTTTGAACATGAAACCAAAAGAACGAAAATTTTATTTGTTGTTTAGTCTGAACATTCATTACTACGTTTGCGTAAGATACACTACTGGAAAGTGCACAATGCCTATAAATATCGTCAACGGTCTATAATTGATTAACTGTTGTTCTTCTTCAGAAACAGTGCTTCTAAAAATGCTCTAAATAATTCTAAGAGTTCTCGCCGTGTCACCTACGGTTTGCTAAATAGATATGAACTATATATTAATACTTGTAAAAGCTATTTGACATGTTTAAATTGGTTTGAAAATGAAACCAAAACAACGAAAATTTTATTTGTTGTGTAGTCTAAAATTCATTACTACGTTTGCGTAAGATACACTACTGGAAAGTGCAGAATGCCTATAAATATAGTCAACGGTTGTTAAGTCATTTTGCTGTTTCAGATGCTTAATTGCATTTCACGCCGTTAGTTAGGTCATTTTGGTATTTTGAATAGCCGCCTAAGCTTAGAGCAGCGTGCCCGTATGCTAAGCCCTTTTAGCTCTTTATTTGGCTCCATCGCCTAATTCCAGAATCACGATTTCGCACATAGTTAGCCCCAAAAGCAGTATTTGTCGTCGGTTGGAGCTCTCCTCTGATGGCGTTTTTCTGAATTCTGAATAGCACGCTGTGGCGACGTGATACCAGCGTGGCCCGCATTGGTTTGTTTCATTTAGCACGCTGTGGCGGCGTGATACCAGCGTGGCCCGCATTGGTTGGTTTCATTTCATCGCCTTGCGATTCGCTGTGGTTTAGTCACGTGGGGGACGCGGCGAAGGTGACCTTTTGCCGACGCTTCCCTCTTGGCAGTCGTCCGGAGCCCATTGCAAAGAGCGCTTGTGTGGTGGTTGTGAGTCGGAATTTGTCGAGTGGTCTTCGGCGTAACGTGGGTGTTTTTGGAGCCCAGTTCCTGCTACTGTTAGTGAGGGGTCGTGCCCCCTTCATCTCGACCTACGAGGATTTGGTTCAGCAGAACGAGTGAGGCCCCCATTCTTTTCGTCGTCCCGTTGTACGCGTCCTGACGCGTCTCCCGTCGCCATTGAGGCGGTTATGCATTCACCCCCTTTCGCCGTTGTAACACCGAAGGTACCTGCCACCTACGATTGCAGCTCGTCGCAACTCAACTGTACCAGGCTCCCTCGCCGCCTACGCATTAAGGTATGTGCCTTTAACCTGATTACCGCTGTAAACGCGAGTGTTACTCATTACTACTCATTACTACGCTAGTGTATTCATTTAGACTTGCAGACTGTTCATGCCGTGAAGGCAAATGTAAATCGTCGCTGCCCTTGCATAAGGCAACGTGTATCTTTGTACCTACTCGTTACTACCTATTATTGCTGTTCACTAATGTTCAACATCTGTCGTTAAGTTTAGAGCGCGCGTGCCAGCTGGTGCCCTTAATTATAGATTAAGGTTAGATACAGGGCGACGCATTCTGCTACCCCATTGTGACCCGAAGTGAAATATATGATTGGTTAGTTAAGGGAACTATTGTTTGTTTCGGCTTGTGCATGTTCTGTTACAGATAGACGCCCCTTGATTGTACGGATTATTGTACGACGGAACGAGGAAGCTGTGAGCGTGCAGGTGAGTGAGACAGCTGCGTAGTCGTGGTCGGATTGACACCTAATCACAATCCTTGCTTAAGGCAATCCCGAAATGGTTATTTGACCTTGCAACTCTTGAGTAATCTTATTGGCGGAGTATTTTTGCATGCTTCGCTCCCGTCTAACCGTCCAGGCCCGGTTAGCCGGGTTAAGACAGGCTTGGTGGCGCCCTCATAATTTCGACATACCCTGTATATATTATGCCACAACGCGCTTGCCCAGAACGTATCGTGTGACTCACGCCCGACTCCCTGAGCGTTCCAGCCGTGGCCTATTAGCCTATTTCGAACCGATTTCAGGGCAAGTGTGTCAGGTTTTCAGGACTGATTCCGTGGTGCGATGCTCACCTTGGGTGGGTGTCGTAAAGTCCTTTTAATACCGTAACAGGCTAATTTTGGCTTCCCAACGTGTGGGCCTGTTCCTTTCCGATATTCGTCTTCTCGTCAAGCCCCTTCGTTGTACGTCTTAATTTTGGTTCCCTAACGTGGGGTTTTGTCTGTTTGGTTCTGTCGTCAAGCCATCCGTTGAGCCTTGATTTTGGCTATTCCAACGTTTGGAGCCTTTTGGTGCACGACAACGCTCGACCTCATTTTGGGGTTTTCTTTTTTTTTGCGCTGTGTGTCTTAATTTTGGCGGCCCGATTGTGGCTTGTTGCTGTTATTGGACTGGAGTAGTCTCGTTAAGCCCATCCGTGTGTCTTAATTCTGACGCTTTAACGTCTGAGACCTTGTTGCGTGACAACGCGCGACCCCATTTCGGATTTTTTTCTTTTTTTTCTCTTGTTCTTTCGCTCGATTTCGGGCGCAGTACTGTCTGTGACCATTGTTGGTTGGCAGTAGGCGCGTCAAGCCATTCGTTGACCGCCTAGTTTTGGAATTTGCTCTTTTTCGCTTATGTTCGGTCTCTTCGCAAAGGATATGGACAGATAGTCCCGTTAAGCCATTGGGCGAGTGAAAGGTAACAAACCACTTTTTCCCGATTTCTCCCGTCTTGACCGTCTACGATTTGGTTCGGATATCTGACGTAATTGACTTACCAAACACGTGCTAACGTTTTTCTTTTTATACGACGTATTATACAAGTCGGTCCTTTCCCGGTTGTAAACATGGTGCTAAAGCTACATATTGAACGCCTGCTTCGCGCGGAGGCTGAATACGAGTTGAGAATCAGAGGCCGTGATGCTTCCGGCACGGTTACCTTGTTGCGCTCCCGGTTACGCGACGTATTGAGAGAGGAGGGACGCGCAGATATGGATACGCGACCGCCGTACCCGTATACGTTCGAGGAGGATCTCACGGCCGTGACAACATTGATTGGCGAATTAGAAGAAAAGATTCAGGTATATTTAGCTAACCCGACTAAAGAAGTAGCGGCTACGATCGAAACGAAATTTTATCACGGAATGAGCCGTCTGACGAATAGTTCAGCTACAACGGAGGAAGAGCGAGCGCTCAAACAAAAAGCGTTTGCGGAATTATCACTCATACGTTCAACCTACGAACTTAACCAAGTAAAGCTAGGGTCGTCTACGACTACGGCTGAGGAAGAAAGCGCCGTAACGCTGCCATCGACGTCCGGTGTCGCACCTACCATTACCGTCGCGACGACGACTACGACTACGACGGCGGCAACTATGTCGACTCCGAGTTTTGTTGCGCCGATGTCACGTACGATCTCATTTAAGGCAACCCCTGTTTCGAAATGGAACATACAATTCTCAGGTGACCCGAAAGGTCTGTCGGTCAACGCTTTCATCGAGCGTGTTAGCGAACTCAGAGTGGCCAGAAACCTTACCGAAGAAGAGTTGTTTATGCAGGCCATCGATTTGTTTTCGGGCAACGCATTGCTATGGTATCGCGCGAATAGAGCGACCCCTAACACGTGGCAACAGTTAGTCGATTTATTGCGTCTAGAGTTTCAGCCTGCGAATTATGATGAACGGTTGTTGGACGAAATTAGACGTCGCACGCAAGGCCCTACGGAAAGTATGGGCATTTATATCGCTATCATGCGCACAATGTTTTCGCGCCTGACCGAAGCGGTTCCCGAAGAGAAACAGTTGCGTATTTTGTTGCATAATATTTCACCTTTATACCAAACCCAGTTGGGATTGACGGAAGTCCGGTCGATCGACGAGCTAGCGCTATACGGACGGAAGATTGAGGAACGGCGCTATGCCATTGAAACTTACGTGCCACCTTCTAGAAAGAAGTCTGACTTAGAAACAGACTTGGCATACGTCGAGGTCGCGCCTATCGCGGAAACGTGCCCAGTTGATATTGTCGAAACGCGTGACGTTAATACTCCCGAGAGGAGGAATCGAGAACCGGCACCCAAGTCAAGCATACGGTGTTGGAACTGTAACGAACCAGGCCATAGAGCCAGTAGGTGTCCGCGACCCCGCGGCAAGAAATTCTGTTACCGTTGCGGCAAACCTGAAGTAACCGTAAACACTTGTCCTCGTTGTCGAGCAAGAGATAAGGGACAGGGAAACAACCCCGCGAAACGCTGAACGGTCGAGCAGTGTCCTCGCGCGTGTTTAGCAATTCGACTAAATTTATGAAGGGACTTATCGAGGAGCGCGAGACCAAATTTAAAAAAAATAAAGTCATTCTCGATTACGTATTAGAAAGGTCATCTGATGACCGTCGACCGCATGTGACTGTTGAAATCATGGGTTTCGAGTTGTTAGCTTTGTTGGACTCAGGAGCAAATCGAACGATCTTAGGAGCTAAGGGTTGGGACGTGTTGCGTACTGTAGGCCTGCGCATAAATAAGAAGCTGAGACCCGTTTGCTCAGTGGCTAATGGACAGACCGTGACCAGTCTAGGTACCCTGCACTTACCTATTCGTTTAAATAACAGAGTGGTAGCTATCAATGTTTTGATAGTTCCGGAGGTTCCGCACACCCTGATCCTGGGGATAGACTTTTGGAAGTCAGTGGGAATAGTCCCAGACGTGTTTCGAGGGGAGTGGGAATTCTCAAGACCCGGCGTAGCGGCCATTGATACTCCTACCGGCAATTTGCAGTCTATGTTCGACTTGAACTCGGATCAACGAGCCCAATTAGACACTCTCGTAAACCGACATTTTACTATCGCTAAACCCGAACTCGGCTGCGCCAAGTACGTTCAACATAAAGTCACTACTAAGGCGGCACCGGTTAAACAAAGGTACTATCCGGTTTCTCCCGCAATGCAGGCGCATATCGATGCTGAGTTGGACAGTATGCTTAAATCAGGCGTTGTGGAACGTTCTCGTTCAGCCTGGTCGAGCCCGATTTTACTAGTTAAAAAGAAAGATGGAACCTATCGTTTCTGCGTTGACTTTCGTAAATTGAATAGCGTCACCGAGAAGGACGCCTACCCGATACCTTACGTGTCTTCGATTTTGAATCGCTTACGCGATGCCCGGTTCATGACGTCGCTTGATATCAAATCCGCGTACTGGCAAATTGAAATGGAAGAGAAATCTAAGGAACTAACGGCCTTCACAGTACCCGGGCGCGGTTTGTTTCAATTTACTCGCATGCCCTTTGGGCTTCATAACGCGCCAGCGACTTGGCAACGTTTCGTCGACCATGTGTTGGGTCCCGAATTGGAACCCTACGTCTTTGTCTATTTAGATGACGTGATTATTTGTACCCCGACTTTCGAAAAGCACGTCGAGATTCTAGACGAAGTGTTGCAGCGACTAAACGACGCTGGTTTAACACTGGGTCGTGATAAATGCCATTTTTGCCAACCGGAACTACGATACCTGGGCTATGTCGTTAACGCCCAAGGGCTTTTAGTCGACCCCGATAAAGTTTCGGCGATTCTTAACTTGCCGCGACCTAGAAACGTTTCGGAGATACGGCGAGTTGTCGGCATGGCATCGTGGTATCGGCGTTTCATACCAAGCTTCTCAGCCATTATTGCTCCGCTGACGTCGTTATTGAAAAAGTTTCAGAAGTTCGAGTGGACCGAGTCATGCGAAGTCGCATTTACAACCATCAAAAATTGCCTAGTTTCGGCACCCATTTTGTCGTGTCCCGATTTTTCTCTCCCGTTTATCGTACAGACGGACGCTTCCATTGTTGGTATCGGCGCCGTGCTGACTCAGACCGTTGATGGCCAAGAACAGGTCATCTGTTACATTAGTCGGACTCTTACGAAGCCTGAGCGTAACTTTTCGGTTACGGAACGCGAATGTTTGGCCGTCCTGTGGGCCATAGAGAAGTTACGTCCATATTTAGAAGGCACTCACTTCACAGTCGTTACTGACCATCATTCACTTATCTGGCTAAATAATCTTAAGGAACCCACCGGGAAACTCGCCCGTTGGGCTGTTCGTATCCAACAATACGACTTCACGATCAAACACCGGAAGGGAAAAGACCACGTCGTTCCGGATGCGCTGTCCCGTGCTATACCCGAAATAGATGTAGTCTCAGTTGTCGGTTCTGGAGAACCCGAAGCCGGTGCTCAGGCGCCGAACGACAGTCGAACTGACCGTTGGTATAGGCGCATGTGTACACGCGTCGTAGAAAGACCATTCAAGTATTCGGCGTGGAAACTATCGCGAGGGAAATTGTTTAAACATGTTAACGTAAAATACCCCGAATTGGACGAAGGCACGAGTTGGAAAGAGGTGGTTCCGAAGCCTCAACGCGCCGAAATTCTCCGCAAAAACCATGACGAACCTACCGCAGGCCATTTGGGCATTTACAAGACCTACGGCCGTATCGCTCAGCAGTATTACTGGCCTAAACTTAAGGCGGATGTGACCCGTTACGTTAATCGTTGCGCGACGTGCCTAGCGCAAAAACCCGAACAAAAACGCCCGGCCGGCTTGATGTGTCGTCACCCCGTGGTGGATAAGCCGTGGCAAATGATATCTATCGACATTGTAGGGCCGTTGCCCCGTTCAAAGAAAGGCTACGTATATATTCTGTCCGTGGCTGACTACTTTACCAAATTTACCCTTTTCTTCCCGTTGCGTACCGCCACCGCGACCGCGGTGACTCAGAAAATTGAGAACGATGTTTTCTTGCTCTTTGGAGCACCTCAGTACGTCTTGGTTGACAACGGCGTACAGTTTCGCAGTAGAGAATTCCGACAGCTTACCGATACGTATAAATCACGAATCATCTTTAACGCGCATTATCATGCGCAGGCCAACCCCGTCGAACGCGTTAATCGAGTATTAAAAACTATGCTAGCGTCGTACGTGAAAGACAACCACCGGGAGTGGGATAAATATTTGTCGAAAGTCGCTTGCGCAGTGCGTACCGCAGTACACGAAGTCACCGGCATGACCCCATATTTCGCCAATTTCGGCAGAGAGATACAGTTAGAGGGGACGCGCGCCAATAACCCCGAGGAGGTGGATGTTTCGGAACAAATACGAGTAGAGAGTCGCGAAGACTTGTTACGACGGACTCCCGCGTTAAGGTCGGTATATGAAGACATAGTCAAGCGACTAGACGTGGCGTACAAAGCCTCCAAGGCGACTTACGATTTGCGAAGGCGCCCGGCTCAATTCGCCGTTGGCGATACCGTCTGGCGACGAAATTACGTACTTTCCGATGCGGCGAAATATTTTAACGCCAAGCTGGCTCCAAAATTTATAGGGCCGTTTTATATCAGTCGGCAAGTTTCGCTTGCCACTTACGAGCTGTCCGACGAGACCGGTGCCCCGAAAGGCACTTGGCACGCGAAAGACCTAAAACCCAATCCCACGGACGTTTAGCCTTCTAACGCCCGTTTTCCCTAACCCCCCTCCCTTTTTCTTTGTAGGCCTTGACGGCCATACCGCCGGCCTAGAGCCGTATCTTCAGTAGTACCTACCTTTCCCCGAGCTTCCTTGTTGGGGGAACCCCACAATGCGCCGATCCCGTGACGCGCAACGTGCCCTCTTCAGGCGGCTTGCGGGGCAGGTTACGAGGGACTTATCCTTTCCCCCCCCCATGTTCTTTTGGAACGGTTGGTCGGAAGTGTGCATGGGAGTAAGACGTTCTATTGACCCGATTTTGACGAGCGCTAACCGCGCGTTTTTTTTATTATTAGATATTTTCACGGTTCCAATTTGGAACCCCAAACCCTCCTTCCCTATGCTCTATCTTTACCTTTCTTTTCCCCTTGTCATTACTATCTACCGTGTCCCGGCGACAACTACCCAACCCCGTTGTTCTCTTTTTCTTTCCACCTTCCAAAACCGCACTGTTAGGCGACCGTCATGGACCCGGTGTTAAGGTCCATTCGGCGTTTCGTGGCCGCCGCCGCAGTGCGTGCCACACCCGTTTCGGGTCTGGTCGGTTGTATTTTGTTTGTCTTGTCGTTTTGGTGGTCGATTATCGACGTGGTTTTGCGAACCGTTGTGGTGGCACTCCTATTTTGGGAGGGGCAGTCAAGCCGGATCGGCGAGACTGTCCTCAGCCTGCCTAGTCTTTGCCCGTATGGTTCCCCGAGGGAGCCAGACGCGAATCGTTTTGTGGACCCCTGGCGGGGCGCCACTCCTTTTGGGACAGCTAGTTTTCTTGTCGCCCGTCTTCCGTGGTCCGGGGAGTGAGTACTAGCCATCAGCGAACCGCCAGGTCCTACCCAATTTTCGTATTTCCACTGGCGTATCCAGTCTTTCTTCTCCCTCTTCTCTCTTCCCTCCTGTCGTACCCTATCTGGTGGCCGGTGTGCGTAATTCCTTTGGGGGTACAGCTATCGTATCAGCGTTTCCGGCCGTTTGAGTTCTCGTGGCGCCGCAGCCAAAATGCCTCGTTGTTTTATAAGAGACTTCGGGGAACTCTCTTTCAAGTAAGGGGAGTGTTAAGTCATTTTGCTATTTCAGATGCTTAATTGCATTTCACGCCGTTAGTTAGGTCATTTTGGTATTTTGAATAGCCGCCTAAGCTTTGATCAGCGCGCCCGTATGTTAAGCCCTTTTAGCTCTTTATTTGGCTCCATCGCCTAATTCCAGAATCACGATTTCGCACATAGTTAGCCTAAAAAGCAGTATTTGTCGTCGGTTGGAGCTCTCCTCTGATGGCGTTTTTCTGAATTTTGAATAGCACGCTGTGGCGGCGTGATACCAGCGTGGCCCGCATTGGTTTGTTTCATTTAGCACGCTGTCGCGGCGTGATACCAGCGTGGCCCGCATTGGTTGGTTTCATTTCATCGCCTTGCGATTCGCTGTGGTTTAGTCACGTGGGGGGACGCGGCGAAGGTGACCTTTTGCCGACGCTTCCCTCAGTGAGTCTTCCAGAGCCCGTTGCAGAGAACGCTTGTGTGTGGTGGTGGTGATTCGAAATTTGTCGAGTGATCTTCGGCGTAACGTGGGTGTTTTGGAGCCCAGTTCCTGCTACTATTAGTGAGGGGTCGTGCCCCCTTCATCTCGACCTACGAGGATTTGGTTCAGCAGAACGAGTGAGGCCCCCATCATTTTCGTCGTCCCGTTAGACGCGTCCTGACGCGTTTCCCGTCGCCATTGAGGCGGTTATGCATTCACCCCCTTTCGCCGTTGTAACACCGAAGGTACCTACCACCTACGATTGCAGCTCGTCGCAACTCAGCTGTACCAGGCTCCCTCACCGCCTACGCATTAAGGTATGTGCCTTTAACCTGATTACCGCTGTGAACGCGAGTGTTACTCATTACTATTCATTACTACGCTAGTGTATTCATTCAGACTGCAGACAGTTCAGGCCGTGAAGGCTAATGTAAATCGTCGCTGCCCTTGCATAAGGAAATGTGTATCTTTGTACCTATTATTGCTGTTCACTAATGTTCAACATCTGTCGTTAAGCTTAGAGCGCGCGTGCCAGCTGGTGCCCTTAATTATAGAGTAAAGTTAGATACAGGGCGACGCATTCTGCTACCCCATTGTAACTCGAAGTGAAATATATGATTGGTTAGTTAAGGGAACTATTGTTTGTTTCGGTTTGTGCATGTTCTGTTACAGATAGACGCCCCTTTATTGTACGAATTATTGTACGACGGAACGAGGAAGCTGTGAGCGTGCAGGTGAGTGAGACAGCTGCGTAGTCGTGGTCGGATGGACACCTAATCACAATCCTTGCTTAAGGCAATCCCGAAGTTGTTGTTTGACCTTGCAACTCTTGAATAATCTTATTGGCGGAGTATTTTTGCATGCTTCGCTCCCGTCTAACCGTCCAGGCCCGGTTAGCCGGGTTACGACAGGCTTGGTGGCGCCCTCATAATTTCGACATACCCTGTATATATTATGCCACAACGCGCTTGCCCAGAACGTATCGTGTGACTCACGCCCGACTCCCTGAGCGTTCCAGCCGTGGCCTATTAGCCTATTTCGAACCGATTTCAGGGCAAGTGTGTCATGTTTTCAGGACTGATTCCGTGGTGCGATGCTCACCTTGGGTGGGTGTCGTAAAGTCCTTTTTATACCGTAACAAATTGCACCCCTAAGAGGCGAAAGTGGTAAACTGTTTAGCGTATTGAGTAATGGAGGACGGGGACACTCTAGAATGCATTTGAGATTTAGAAGAAAAAACAAACATTTGTAGTCCGTACGAAGAACGGGCATCTTGCTAGTTTTGTATAAAAAGTAAGTCATTTCGGGATGTTCACCAATTACCTTGGCAACCGTACACTTTTCGATTCATATTTGCACTAGTACAAAAATGGTCGCAAGATAGGGTTTTACATGGTAAATTTTAAATAAAAAACAAACGCTTCGGCAATATTCGGCAATCGCCGTCGTTATTGTTTAATTTTCCCGTATAGTTTTTGTTTATTTGCGCCATGACAGTTCTACAATATAACCTACAATGTTTGATTCTAAATAATAAGTCATATTACCGAATTTATGAGTAGTTGGAGAAAAAATAGTATGTTTCATTCGTGCAAAAAATGCGTTTTCGGGACGCGTAAGACTCGCCGGACTCCGCTGCGCGTCGTTCGGCGATCTGTCTTACTTGTCCCGAAATCATGCATTTTTTGTACTAATGAAACAAATAACTATTTATGGTAGCACAGTTGAATTTCTATTGATTTTTTTGTTACTAGTAAGTTGGACAAAGCAAAATAGTATATTATATCATGAGGGACTAAAGTGCACCATTTAATCCCGCGAGTGGAGTTTGTTGCCTCGAGGGCGAAGCCCGAGGGCAATAACCACTCAAGGGATTTAGACACTTTAGTCCCGAGGTATATACGCTATTTTTTGCACTTTTGGAAACATTATCATCAAACATTTCCAAAATTTGGAATCTGTCAATTTGGCAACTGACAATTATAATTTATTACAAACTGAATTGCAGCAGGTCCTGGATAGCCTGAATCAGTTGGCAGTACTGAAGTGTATTGTCAGTATATGTCAAATTCGAGATTTGCAGGTTAAGTTTTACGTCAGTGGGTGTCAGATGACAAACAAAACCTAACCTACTAACCTCGTGTGTACATAAATTAACCATAGTTACGGTATCATTTTTACTTTAGTCCCTAGGGATTAAATGAGTTACTTTAGTCCCTAGGGATTAAATGATCTACTTTAGTCCCTGTTTAGGGGGACTAAAGTATCAACTTTAGTCCCGGAAGTGCAAAAGAGTAATTTTTAAAATTTGCGTTTTTGTTACCTGGCAGCTTTGATTAATTTTTGCTTAACTCAATTCAAAATAAAAAAATATTTTGATTTAACTGTAACCTATAATTTATAGTTTTGACATTAGTAACTTAATTAATTGTTTCTAGTTACCTATAGCTTGACTTAAAAGTATTAACCATGATATAGAGCAGTGTTTCTCAAACTGTAGACATCGGCGGACCCCTTATTTGCTTACAAAAATTCGAGGACCCCCATACAATTTGATCGACCTTAGATAGTGTATGACTTATATTCAACTGTGACCTTAAAAACAGTTTACTTTGCTGCTACATTAGGCATAGGTACTAAAATGAAATAATATTTGAGAGCTCGATATTTTTATTATTAAAGTCGGGATAGTAAAAACACAAGAACACTTACAAAATTAATAGAATCTGTACTGTCAATACAGGCGTACAATAATAATCTTATATATATTTCTCAAAGTCCTGACTGACTGACTCATCAACGCCCAGCCCAAACCCTTGGACCTAGAAAGCTGAAATTTTGCACAGGGGTTCCCTTTATGATGTATACAAGGAATAAGGAAGGATATTTCGAAATTCAACCCCTAAAGGGGTAAAATGGGGGTTCCAATTTTGTATGGAAAAATAATATTAAATAGACATTTCGACTTGAAACTTCGTAGGAGTACTCCTAAAAACAAATAAGCAAACACGTATTTCGTGATTTTCCAAAAATCAACCCCTTAGGGGGTGAAATGGGGTAAGTAAGCCTAAAAATCGATATGGGTGTCGTTATTGAGGTTTATTGGGACGTTGATTGCGAAAATGGCATTTATTTTTAAGTCCAAGACGGTGAACATGACATAAGGGAAGAAACGGGACGGGACAGGACTGAGCGGGACGGGACTGGACGGGAAGGAAAGGGACGGAACGGGACGGCACGGGACGGGACGGAAATGGGAAGGAAAAGGATGGGATGGAAGGGGAGGGGATGGGATGGAAGAGGAGGGGCGGGACGGGACGGGAAGGGACGGGACTGGACGGGAGGGAAAAGGGCGGGACGGGACGGGACGGGAAGGGTCGAGACGGGGCGGGGCGGGGCGGAACGGGATGATACGGAAAGGAAAGGGAAGGAATGGGATGGAAGGGGAAGGGACGGGACGGGACGGAAAGGGACGGGACTGGACGGGACGGGACTGAACAAGAAGGGACTGGACGAAAAAGGAAGGGACGGGACGAAAAGGAACGAGACGGGACGGGACGGAAAGGGAAGGGAAGGGAAGGAATGGGATGAAAGGGGAGAGGACGGGACAGGACGAGACGAGACGGGACGGGACGGGACGGGACGGGACGGAATGGGACGGTACGGAGACGGGGACGGAGAAAGGGACGGGGTCGGGGATAGGATGGGATGGGATGGGATGGGATGACAGAAAATAATTAGTCATTATTTAATACACAAATAACGAACCTCGCGCGAACGAAGTCGCGGGTAAAAGCTAGTAATATTAATATAATGTGAATTGTTAATCATACATAATAATAACTATTGTTATTGCGAAGGATGGTGTTGTTTTACATATATAAGATTAAAAACGTTTGGCTCAAAAGTAGAACGTTTTAATCATAGTTGTGGTTCTACATTTTTTAAGCAATTTCCGTATCTTGATTTTATGTATACAAGTGTAGAGGACGCTCGTTTACATAAATATGTCGTACAAAATGGCATTAGATGCGTCAAAGCTTTTTGTGATAACGCGTAATCAAATCGCAGTCGTAACCAAAAATCCGTCACGTTTTAACATTGAACCAAATTTTAACCACTGATGTTTTAGTTATCGAGTAAGCGCACGTGCAGTTATTTGGGGAGGTTTGTCGAACTTTACCGGCTGGAAAAACATGCCTAAAATGGTTCAAAAATAATTGCACAAAAAAGTTAATCTTTAAATCTGTGTCAGTTTTATATAAATCCATATTATCCATATAGGAATACCTATTGATCTATAATAGATCTATTTGGGCTTAACTCGCGGACCCCTTAGATTGCGTTTGCGGACCCCCGGGGGTCCGCGGACCCCAGTTTGAGAAACGCTGATATAGAGGATTGTTTTTAATTGGATTTTGACATTGACAATCCGAGACTATAGTGAATAGAGTTTAACTTTCAAAGTCAAGCGATTTGGAAGAAGTCTGGGAGGGTATAGAGGGTGTGGAGAAACTCAACGTGGTAGTGCACTGTATCATCTGCCTCCACCACAGTGTTTATCGATTGATAAATCTTTTCCTTCGAATGAAAGGCTCCGAGGTGTGTATTGTTGATTTTTAGTGCCTTATCATTCTTCAGAGTGATACTCGCCCTTCTTCAAAGCCAGGACACAGGTTTTGCTGTTATGTTCTTGATGTCGGAATATATTATGTTAGTGGGGCTGGCGATATCTGTCACGGCTTGACATAGGTCGAGCTGATAAAACCACAGTAAATAAAAAACCACTAATGGGACCCGTTGAAAAATATTTTTCAATTTACAAAACTTCTTTGTAGACAATGTTTAACGTATGGCACTATCCATCAGGTAAAATTTGAATTTTTAACTTTTGAAAACGTGACATTGCTACATACACTTGACCATAGCTAAATACTGGTTACAGCCCTTGTGCTTTAATACTGGTTGTGACGAATATTATATATTCCAACTTTATTC
Organism: Agriotes lineatus; assembly: GCA_940337035.1. Classification (NCBI taxonomy): domain Eukaryota; kingdom Metazoa; phylum Arthropoda; class Insecta; order Coleoptera; family Elateridae; genus Agriotes; species Agriotes lineatus. Next base: position 70,615 of record CALNHX010000794.1, read on the forward strand.
AGAGTTTGTCTTTGTGATTTATTAATTGTCATCGCACACGCTAGGCGCACAGAGAAAATGGGAAGGGTGCCACAAAGAAGAGCTAGGAGAAGGCCAAATAGAATTTTGAAATAATAGATTACAAAAGCAATGACTGAATGCAACTTACATGAAAGAAACTGTTAGGATGGAAGAGTATGAAAAACAGGTGTCGCACAACGTCGAAAGAAGTTTTAACAATATACGTCGATGGCTTAGCGCACAAATGTGTTAAGTGCAGTTTTCGGCTAAAATGAGTTAAGTGTGCCAGCTCATACATTTGAACTTAAATTTTCATATACACAAATGTGCTAAGTGATATCAAACGTAATACGTAATTTAGAGTACCTGTATATAGTAAGAGTAGGGCAAACGATGACATTTAGGGATCCATGAAGCAAAGTTAGTCACAATTTCACAGTCGACTACATTAATATAATGAAGGGATTCATCCTGTGAAGTTAGTTACAACTGTCATAATTTATAGTTGACTATAAATTATTTTTTGTAAAATCGTACTAAAATATGGTCATTTATGCATTAATTTGCGGGCGTAAATAGTGCCGTTTGCGCCCTAAGGCCTAAAAATAATTTGCGGGCGTAAACAATGCCTTTTGCGCCCTAAGGCCTAAAAAACCAGCATCACATTGGCAACCAACAACAATTTGATTTTCGAGAACGAATCGTGCCATTTATTTTTCAAAGCTTTATGGTGGATTTTACAAAAAATCTTGTTTGCATTTCGGGCGTGAACGGCGATTTTGGCCCTTTGGCGTTTTATAATCCTTCGGCCCTTCGGGCCTCTGGCTTATAATTCCGCCGCGGGCCAAAATCGCCTCCTTCACGCCCTTAATACAAAAATAGCTATTTTGTAAAATCGTATTAAAATAAGGTCATATGCATTCATTTGCGGGCGTAAATAGTGCCTTTTGCGCCCTAAGGCCTAAAAATAATTTGCGGGCGTAAATAGTGCCTTTTGCGCCCTAAGGCCTAAAAAACCAGCATCACATTCGCAACCAACAACAATTTGATTTTTGAGAACGAATCGTGCCATTTATTTTTTCAAAGCTTTAAGGTGGATTTTACAAAAAATCGTATTTGCATTTCGGGCGTGAACGGCGATTTTGGCCCTTTGGCGTTTTATAATCCCTCGGCCCTTCGGGCCTCGGGCTTATAATTTCGCCGCGGGCCAAAATCGCCTCCTTCACGCCCTTAATACAAAAATAGCTATTGTATTTAGTCGTGAGAAGAAGTTGAAACTAAATGTGCTTAATGCCATGTAATGCACTTTTATTTATTAACTAGTAAATACAGTGTTATTAAGCCAACTTTATATTCATTTTTTGTTCACATCTAGACCTGAGGAACATAGATTGAATAATATTTAAATGTAGGACTCCAAATAGTGATTCAACCTTAACATTTTATACTGGCTTGCTTCCATCTACTTGTAATAGCTCCTAAAAGTAAGGATTAATGAAATAAAAAGAAAATTAAGGTCACACTAGTTTTCCTACCTAACATGACAACTAAAGCGTTCTCCAAATTCCCTCTGATTCTTTCCAAAATGATTTTCGCATATTCTTGGTCGTTTGGATTTATAATTTTCTCTGTCGATGCTGTTTACCCAAATTTGTTTTGTTGCTGAATTTTTGAGTATGCTTACAGGATGTATACCATTTTCTCAACGGTTATTACACCTCGACACGCAACAACCGGTCATGATAATGAAATATGTACTTACTTCAAAAGTGCAATAAATCTGACAATTTCAATGTCACTAATTCAAAAAATCGAAAGCACACGTGCCAACTAAATTTTTAAATTCTAATGGGATCCAAAAGGGATCCAACCAATGAAATGCTGTTGCCGCGTTTGCTCTACTCTTACTATATACAGGTACTCTAACGTAATTTACAGTGGCTATATATAGATACAGTGACTATATAATCACAGTGTGGCCATACGGTGGTCATGTTTTCTATTGGCTGAAGGCAAAAGGATTCCAAGTTATTGTCATTTTTAACAGTGTACAGAATGTTTAGTTACAAAATGTTACTAATGTCAAAATAAAACATTGGCATTTTATAACTTGTCAAAAGTTTGAGTGGACGTATCACGTGATGAAATCTGCTATTAGTTTTCCCGCGGCTGTGAGTTTTCCAAATTATAGTTTGTTTCTACCGAAAAGAACCATATTTTGACGTTTTTCGCAAATTAGTTGTTTACGATATTCAGAACAGTATTAACATCAAACAAACCAGAACATTTAACAGAGAAATAAATATTTTCCTGTAAGTTTTATATTGCTTAAATATTCGTAAGTAACTGCTCAATAGATTATTGCGGTGTACATTTGCAATTCCAGGTTAAACATGTATAAAGGAAAGGCAACGAGCCAGTTTATGCACGTCATCAATGCACTTTTGCAGGGTCATTCAACGCTAACCCCAAATAAATAAAAATAAGATTTAGTTTTTATAAATAATTCGTCGAAAAGAATTACTTTTGTATCAACTTTAAAAATAAAACCATATATTTAATGAATCTGTTAATATTTTGAAGTTTTATCGATTTATAACGAACAAATTGATTTTTATTGCCAAATTTTCCGCTCTTAGGTTGGTGTGACATCGTATTTGGTTTACATAGTATTTAGTTACTGTTTTGTGTTTCTAACCTAACTAATTGAGATCGTACGTGGATTGTTAGTAGTGCTTTTTCAAAGTTAGTTATTGCGTTTACGTGTTTTGTGCTGTGGAAATAATGCCGAAAGCCCTATGTAAGCAGTCAAAACAGCTTATAGCCTCCCTACTAAGCTATTTTGAGCGGGAACGCGACAATGGAGGCCCCTTAATTCCTTTAGCTGCTGTCCAAGAGGTTTGTTAAACAACGTATAATTATTGTATTATTACATTATAGTGTTTTATTTATTATAGAGAGTTGCAAATGCCTTGCAAATATGTCTACCAACCGTTAGTTCGGTTGCACAGACAATAAAGGCAAATGAACTTATCAAAAGTCCGAAGCGGAAAAAGCTTAGAACCAAACCCGTAGTGGACGTTGACGATTTCGACCAAGTAGCCATAAGAAATGTGGTTTATGAAATGTACCAAAACAGTAAGTGAATCATTTACTCTCTTTTGCTGAACATTACAAGTAAGAATAATTTTTTGTTAGAACAACATATTACTCGGGCATCTCTATTGCGAGTTTTGAAGGAAAGAGATGTTTTCAAGGGAGGAATATCTTCGTTAGGAAAGGTCCTGAAAGATATAGGATTCCGCTGGAAAAAGGATGATCCACGCAGAGGGCTCATGGAGTTGGATCACATTGCTTTCCGCAGAGTGGAGTTTCTAAGAAAATACATTAAAAATCTGCACCAGGAAAAACCTTCACAATTTGTATATTTAGACGAAACGTGGATTTTTGAAAATGGCACTGTTTCTAGATCATGGCAAGATGATAGTAAAAACAGCGTTAAAAAAATAAAATCAGATGGAAAAAGGTTAGCATTGTAAGTTTAACAGTATTTAAATAATATTATTTATCTATTTTCTTAGATATATCGTTCTTCATGCTGGCAACAGAGATGGATTTATTCCTGGTGCTTCATTGATTTTTACATCGAGCACAAAAAACCCGGATTACCACGGGGAAATGAATCAGGAAGTTTTTTTAAAATGGTTTGAAGATCAGCTTTTGAAAAATTTGGAGGAGCCCTCAATTATTGTTATGGATAACGCAAGTTATCATAGCACATTGGCCGATAAAACACCCAATGCTAGTTGGAAAAAACAAGACATTATTGATTGGTTAACAAGCCGGTCAGTGAATATTGAGGGGAATGTGTTAAAAATGGAATTATTGCAGTTGGTTGCACAGTAAGTATATTAAGTGAATTCTGTGTGCTCAAGTACTAACAAATTTTTTTCAGGCACAAACCTCCAAAAACGTATGTCGCAGACAACCTTGCGGAACAGTATGGACATACTGTACTCAGACTTCCTCCCTACCATTGCATTTTCAACCCCATAGAAAATGTGTGGGGGATTGCCAAAACCTATTATAATAAACATATAGGTCAGGGGTGGCGAACCAATGGCACGCGTGCCATTAATGGCACGCGACAAAATAATTTGGGCACGACATTAATTAAGGAATTTAGGTACCTAAATGAAACAATTTATATTTAACAATGAATTGAACATGAAGCTTCAAGAAGTCACTGAAGAGTTTAATTCGGTAATTAATTCTTCAATCAAAGAATTTTCAACAAGATTTTCTCAGTTCAAAGAATTATCGGAAACACTGAAATTTATTATATCCTGATGTAACTTCACTTGATAAACTGAACTTGACCAAATTTGATTGGTTGGAAATTGAAGAAATTGAAATGCAGCTGATTGATTTCCAGTCTAGTTCAATATGGATTCAAAAATTTATTCGAAACAAGGAAAAAGTTGGAATTAAATGAAGTAGAAAGACTATATGTATCAGGTAATATAAGTAAAAATGCTAATATCAAAATTATGGAAACGTGGAATTCAATTCCAGACACATTTAGCAGTCTGAAGAAGCTGGGTTTTGTTATCTTAACAATATTTTCATCTACCTATGCTTGTGAGTCATTATTTTCAGAAATGAATAACATTAAAGACTCGCTTAGAAGCCGTTTCTCAGATGAATCCAGTCCAGCTTGCATTCTGCTAAAAGTAACAAAGTATGGAGCTAATATAAGTTATTTAGCATCGAATTTGCAACAGCAGAAGTCGCACGAATTTTTTCTTTCATTTAAATAAACATTACATCACTATTGCTGTACAAAATGTATATTTTTTGTTGCAAATAAAGAGTTTTCAGTTGATAGTATTTAGTTTTATTTTTTCCCCATTATCCACGTCAAAATTGTTTGATGGCACGTCATGGCCTCATTAAATATTTCTTTAGAAAAAATGGCACGTAGATGAATAAAGGTTCGCCACCCCTGATATAGGTGAACATGGGTACGGCGTAGAAAATACCCTAAATATGTGGCAAGAAGCGTTAAGTAAAGTAACAGCTGAAACGTGGTCAAATTGCGTTACACATGCAGAGGGCATTATACAGAAGTGGTGGGACAGGGAAGTGGGTTTTGATGTAGAAGACATTGCCCCAATAATAATAGAAGTCAACGACGAAGAATCTGATGACACTTGTGATAGCGATTAATTATTATATTATATTGTAGATAATTAGTTTGCTGAGTTTCAAGTGTATTGAAATAAATTTACATTTTTACTGTTTTGTCAATGTTCGTTTTAAGTTATTTTAATCAATTCATAAATTAGATCAATTTAAATAAATAATAATCACGTTGTAATCTGATGCACAATAATAATTGCAATTTATAAATTTTACTGTTTGATGGGTGAATACTGTTTGTTGGGTTGCATACTGGTTAGTCGGTTGAATACTGTTTGGTGGGTTGCATACCATTGTGATTTATTTAAGTCGTTTTTAAACCTAGCGTAAACGGAATAAATATGTGACATCATGACTTGTTGATGACGTGCATAAACTGGCTCCTTGCCTTTTCTATAGCAAGTAGTTTAGTGTCGGGAAAACTCCAGTATAGCCCCACTGGTACATTTTGACATTTACGGAATATGAACATAAAGGAACTGTTATGCCAGTGGTGAAACTAGATTTTAAGCTATAAATAAGAGAAATGCTCATTGGGAAATTCAAATTCAATATTATTGTCGACAATTGGACTAACTGCTTGTTTTATGGTGATGCACAGGCATTTTTCTACTAAGCACACACAAATCTTAAACAGCAGCTAACTTAAATTCGCACCTTGACGGTAGTCAAGATTGGGTCTGGCATGAGACTCCCGTGTTTTACCTCCATTGTCTGAACATTTATAGAACCTCCGACAAACTGAGAATCACATTATCACGCGCATGCGCCTAAGCACCAATGGGCTATATTGGGGTTTAGCCCATGTATCTATCTAATATAATTTAGATGTTAATAAAGCATATTAAATTACCGAGAAGATTTTTACAAATGATGCTATATCATTTGTGTTTTGGATTTGAACTTTCCAATTTCCATCAATTGTAATAAATTGAAGACACCGTATGACTCATATTTCTTCAACATTTAAACCCCTTTGTGGTATTTTATTGTATTTGAGAGATCAGTTATTTTGAATAACATTATTCACTTCAGCAAATGAATAATTGTCAAATTTTATTTTGACTTTAGTAATTTTTTGTTACCAAATGTCGCTTACACCGTTAAAAAAATTCTATTTTTTTAATACATCACCATGGTTTTTCGCAAAATCTGATTTTGACATTGGATTCAAAAGTACCAGCCAACAATTGTATGGCCACACTGTGATTATATAGTCACTGTAATATAGACAGTGGCGACAATGGGGTGTCCTATTTTTGATTGGCTCCCTAGATCACGTGGTTTTAGCCGCCATGTTTATGCTAAATCACCTGTGATTCGTGTTATACTTTTGGCAGTACTGAAGTGTATTGTCAGTCTATGTCAAATTCGAGGTTAGCATGTTCGGTTTTGCGTCAGTTTTGACACAAACTGACGCAAATCTTAACCTGCAAATCTCAAATGTTTTCAGTACTGCCAAACTTAAAACACGTATCACAGTCGACTCTGATCACGGATTTAAATAAACACCCGTTAGAAATTTGCATAAATATGGCGGCGGGGGTGTGGCTTAATTGTATTGTCGCCACTGTCTATATAAAGGCACTGTAACGTAATTTAGTGTACCTGTATAATACTTTATAATACTGGTGTGATACACGCACACAACTTCCTTTTACACGCGCACACACACACACACACAGCACTACGGCCCATGTTGTCTTGAACGAGGCCGTCCTCTGGGTTGTCTGCCCTCTGGTGTATTTGTAAACACTGTTCTGGCTGCTTTTGTGTTTGGCATTCTCCATACGTAACCCACCCATCTAATACGTTGCCTTTCAATCCAACCAACAATGTCTTGTTCTTGTAATAATTCTTTTAATTCGAAGAATATAGTAGAATAGCAATAAAGAGACTACAAGACCCAGAAAAGAAGAAAGATATAAGGAAGAAACAGAGAAAAAACTCGAAATGGCCAAAGAAAAAGAAGGAAATCTTGAAGAAAAATGGTACATATTTAAAGAAATAATATTGAGGAAAGCGGAAGAAATATGTGGAGTATATAAAATCAAGAACCAAAAACGGATTGGTGGAATAAAGAAATACAGGCAGAGGTGAAAAAGAAGAAAGAAGCATGGAAAGCGTATATTAGAACGAAAAGAGAACAAGAAAAAGAAGAATATCACAGAATAAGAAACACGGTAAAAGTAATGATAAGAGAAGCTAAGAGAGAGAGTTGGAAGAAATACGGAGAAGAACTAAATAAATGTTACAAAAATAACAACAGAAAGTTCTGGAGTAAAATAAGAACAATAAGGGGCAGGAAAAGAAAAGAGATAAGAGGATTGAGAGATAAGGAAAACCAGATAAAATCACAACTACAGGAAATAATCAACATATGGGAAAAATACTATATGGAAAAATATGAAGACAAACAAGAAGAAGAACAGAATATACAGGAAAATAAGACAAAACCAGACAACGGAAAACGAAAATACAACAGAAGAAATACAAATGGAAGAACTAGAGGAGGCAATGGCCAAAATTCGGATAGGAAAAGCAAGTGGGCCAGATAGAATAGACCCGGAGATGATAAAGTGGCTAAGGGAACTAAGAATAGAATGGCTACTAAAAATAATGAGACTAGCATGGCAATCAAATAAAATACCGAAAGATTGGGAAGAAAACCTACTGGTGCCAATCTACAAAAAAGGAGACAAATTCGAATGCAAAAACTATAGAGATATATGTCTCTCATCAGTAGTATACAAGGTATACACAAGAATAGTAGAAAAGAGAATGAGAGCAATAGTAGAAGGAAAACTGGAAGAGGGACAATCAGCATTTAGACAAAAAGGACAAACAGTAGATAATATATTCTTACTAAGACTAATGATGGAGAGGAAAAATGAAAAAGGAGAAGAAATGCATATAACCTTTATAGATCTTAAGGCTGCTTTTGATAGAGTAAATAGAAATATCTTGTGGGGAATTATGAAAAACCTAAACATTACAAGAAAACTAATAGAAATTACAAAGAACATATATGAAATTACAAGGGCAAGAGTACAGCTATGCGGCAGACGATCATCGCCTCAGCCTCAGCCTCAGTCCATTGCTTTTTATACTCATAATGGACAAAATAATAAAAAACGCCAAGCAAAGATCAAAACATCTACAAATGACCATCAGATACAACAATCTAAGACCAATTAAAACAGAGGTAATGATATATGCAGATGATATAGTATTGGTAGCGGAAAATCAAAGAAAAATGCAACAATTAAAAAACATATGGGTGGAAGAGATAGAGAAACTAAGATTAGAAGTAAATATAAATAAATGCAAATACATGAAAATAAGCAATACACAAACACAACAGGCAGAAGAAAACGGGAACAAATTGAGATGTAAAGGGGTGGAAATAGAAGAAGTAACTACACATGAATACCTGGGGACTGTAATAACAAACGACGGAAAAATCGACACAGAAATTGCAAATAGGGCCAAGAAGACAACAAAAATATACTACGCCTTAAATAAAACAGTGCTGGGAAAGACAGAAATAGAACAGAAAACAAAGATACACATATATAATGCAATAACAATTCCAACATTAATATACGTGAGCGAGACATGGGTAATAAACAAAAAACAGAGAAGCAAAATAAAAGCGGCAGAAATGAAACACCTGAGAAAGATAGCGGGGAGGACAAAAATGGATAGATGCCGAAGCGAAAACATAAGGAAGGATCTGAACCAGGAAGACATTGAAACAAAAATAAACAGAAAAAAGTTAAACTGGTATGGAAACGTAATAAGAATGGGAGAGGACAGAATAGAGAAGAAAGCAATGGAAGCTAAAAGATATGGAAACAGAAGAAAAGGAAGACCTAGGAAGGGATGGCTGGAACAAGTGGCAGACCTAGGAATGAAAAAAGGAAAAAACAATGCAACAAATGAAACAACAAGCGAGAGACCGGAGAGAATGGAAAACATGGATAGAAAAAAAATGAACAACAAACTCCGACGCCATCAAGGCATAAGGAAGAAGGAGAAGAAGAAGAAGAAGAATTCGAAGTTCATCAGCATTCTCCATCCATTTTCCGCTTCATTATACACAGGTCCATAGATTTTCTTTAAAACCCTTCTTTCAAATCGATTTAGTAACTCCTCGTTTCTTTGTGTGGGGGTCTACGACTCGCTTCCATAACAAACAACAGGTTTTATTACCGTTTTGTACAGGCGGAGCTTGCAGGATCTTGATACTGCTCTCGATTTCAGTATGCTGTCAAGAGCAAACATGCACTTATTACCAGCTATTAATCCCTGCTTTATTATACTAGAGAAGTCATTATTGAGGTTAATTGTAGTGCCTAAATATTTGAATGTATTCGGTTTTACGTAGTTGGCGATTCTGTATCTCCAAGGTTTCGTTCTCTCTCTGGGGGCCTCTACGCCAGCTCGTTAGTGCTTTTGTTTTATCATCATTCACTCTAAGTCCAGTTTGTTTCCCTGCCTGTTCCAGCTGATTCACTATTTCTACTATGTTCCTTTCTCTCCTTCCCAGTATCACCACGTCATCTGCGTATGCTAGCTTGGGAGCTTCTGTTAAACAGTGTACCACGGGGATTGATGTTAATTTTCCTAATAATGCCTTCTAATACTAGGTTAAAAAGTATGGGTAATATTATGTCTCCTTGTTTCACGCCTCTGGGTATATTGAAATCTTTCGAGACGTCTTGTCCGATCCTGCACCTGCATTTAGTTCCTATGAGTGTAATTTTAACGAGCCTGATTCACTTTCTTGGAATCTTAAATTCTCTCCGTGTGCTCCAAATGGTGTTATGTTTAACGCTGTCATAAGCCGATTTATAATCAACGTATAGTTGGAAGACGTTAATATTATACTCGCAGCATTTTTCTATAATTTGTCGGAGAGTCAAAATTTGATCCGTGGTTGGTCGTCTGCTTCTAAAGTCCGCTTAGTAGTCTCCTAGGAATTCCTCTGCAAAAGGGGCAATTCGGTGGTTGAGGATGTAAGCAAAAATTTTGTATGCAATGTTCAGGAGGCATATGCCTCTATAGTTGCTACATTCTAGTTTGTCTCCTTTCTTGTACACTGGGCATATGATTCCGATTATCCACTCATTAGGTAGTTCTTATTTTCGCCATATATCTACAATAAGTTTATGCAGGGCTTTGATTAGCTCGTCGCCCCCTGCTTTAAATAGCTCTGTAGGTATATCGTCGGTCCCAGGGGCCTTGTTATTTTTTATGTGTTGTATAGCGGTCTCTACTTCAGTTCTGGTTGGTTCTTCGATCTCTTCTTCTTCCTGTAGTTTAAAATTTCGGAGAAGTCATATATGTATTATACACATATATGGGAGAAGTATTCCGCCCATCTTTCTATTATTTTTTGTTTATCACGTTTATCACAATTAGCCAAACATTTGATTTTAAGTTTTTAAGCATTTGTCAAACATTTTCAAAAAATACAAATTCTACAGAAACTGTACAAAATAGAGCGTTAGTTGAAGAAACAAATTTTCTCTAAAATTTTGAGCTGAATTCAAAATTGTAATAATTACCGGGTGTTCAATTTAAAATACGAGTTAATAAAAAAAATAAGAAAAAAAAAACAAAAGAAACCCATTTTAGAGGCATTCAACTTGAAAATCACCTATCTCACATCAATACACATTAAAAATGTAATAAAAATGTAAAGTTTAAAAAAATCGTTAATCATTTTTGAAAACATCGAAAAAAACTAAAAAATCACATGAGTAAACACCATACTTCCGGATATGCAATTTTGTTCAAAAGCTTGTTGTTGCATCTACATAGTAAACAAAACTTATAAGTATATGAAGTTCCAACGCCATCCTTTTTTCGTTTTTGAGATATTCTGTTCACAGACAAGACAGACAGACAGACTAATGAACAAAAATATGTTTTTTTTTTGTTCAGGGAACTGTAAAACGTCAACATCTGTTGAAAACTCAATTTCGAATTTTTGGGGTAAATCCAATACTTCCTTTATTGTAAAAGGAAGTAAAAATGAAGCGTGGCTACCACATTTTAACAAAAGTTATAGACAATTACGTAATGCACTCAAAAAAGTGGTACCAATCTAACGCTAATTGTTTTGAAGATATTAAAATTCCTACTTGATCTGACACTGAATTATTAAAATTACACGGATATGAAGTCTTAAGACTTCCTGCGTATCACTGTCAATATAATGCCATAGAACTGGTATGGAGATTTGCTGAAAATTATTACAATAAGAATATCTTAAAAACAAAAACAGTATCAGATCTAAAAGGAGATACGTGAACCAAAAGTGTGTTGAAGGAAGGTTTATCCAAATTCACAGCTGAAGTGTGGAATAACAGTGTTGTTCACTGTGAAAAATGTATTGTACAGGATTGGAAAAAATATATGGGAGATTTGCCTCTTCAGAGTGTTCCACCTCTTGTTATTTCCGTAACAGAAGAATCAGATAATTCAGATTTACCAATATCTGATTCTGAATAAAGGATTTTTAGTTATATTGTTTGTTTACCAATGTATTTGTATTAGAATATTAAATTATATTTTTAAATAGATAAGTTTAAAAACTTACGTTACTTACATTAATCTGATTTTTATCAATAATTTATTTTACTTTAAGTAGATATTTCTGATAATTAAAAAGCAACCATTTCATAATGCATTTATTGTAAACCTCACAGATATCTTACCTAACCTCAATATGAGTTTTCCTTGACACTAGTAACTAATTTAGCTGTACAGTCTGAAGACAAGTTTTTTTCTTCAGGTACACCCAATGATTTTTTTAAATTTTGACAAGTGACAGCGCAGATGTCAGGTGAACAGACTATAGTTTTGGACTGTTGTGGATGTGCGGTGGCCAAATGAAGCATGCTTCAGGATGTTTTTCTCAAATAGCAGGTAGGGATGGTAAAACAATGGAAACTAGAAAAGGTAAAAAAATATAGGAATTACCCAATAGTGGATTTTTGTACATACTAGGACTAAGTGTGTCGATGCCTCCTTTAATGCCACTTATATCCTATAAATGATAAAACTAATTCTTCGGTTTGGTTAAGGTCAACTTCATCAACTTGACCTTCTCCAGTTTTTTCACCTCTCTAAGAGCATTTGATTTCGGCTTAGTTCTACTTTTAAAAATGTTTCTTGAATTTAATGAATTGATATTTCTATTATTTTGCACTGATAACTCACTGGTTTTCTCCATAATTACTTAAAAATAAATTCATTTATACTAAGTACCTACTTCTAAGCTTCTTTTCACAAGAGCAACCAATTTATCGCCTGCAATACCGTTCCCCAAGCCTGGTCCCTGTGAAATTGGGTGTAATTAGGGCCCTTTAATGGCCCAAACAGGAATTTACGTCTCTTTTCTATCTTTCACACCAGATTCGTAATTTTGTAGCTAGTAAAATTTTTAGTGTGTGGTTTCTCGTTTTTATCTTTCTTAAATAATGGCAACAAAATTATTTAAATAATATACCAATATACTTTACTTACGTATCCAGTTCAGTTGTAGAATATTAATTTAACTTTCACCTATACAATTAAATTCAATTAAAATTGACGTTTACTGTTTCGCGCTGGTTGTTGTCTGATATTAGCAATAGTCGCAACTTTGCGTGGCACTTGCAATTTAAACGCAAAAACAAATCGCTCGCGGAGCACACAAAATGACGTGTTGCAGTGCACTTTGCGCTGGTGACCTAGAATCAGGCCCGCATCCCATTTAAAATTAATTTCTTAAAAACATTCGTTTTCATTGCCAATAACTTCACCGGTCCTCTATTTGTGTCCTGTAGATGAAAACTTAGTTACTAAAATTACTATAAATTAAAGAAGCGAATAGAGAATGTATATTATAAATGAAACATGATCCCCAAGAACAAAATTAAGATTTATTGTAATAAATTAGAATTACAGAATATTTGCATACAAAAAAATCTAGTTCCTTGATATGTGTTGACACATGTCTTGTATATACTTCCAACACTTATCTATACATACTTAACAGACAACACATCTCAACTGCAAATAAAATGAACATTGCGTTTTCTGTACCTACTAGTATCCTGCGTCTTAGACTTCTAACATGTCAAATAATGATGCAATCGGATAGTTTGTTCGTAAGACAGCTAAATATTGAAACTAACACTCTATTTTAGTCCATATCATTACAGAGCGCTTATTCAATATATAAATTAGTAACATTCGGTCATTAAGCAATTTTTAGTAGTATTTACATCACGCAATCATATTTGTATATAAAAATAAAAACTATTCAATGCAAATTTGAAGATGAACATTGGGCTTAAAAACGTAATTAGGTGAAATTCTAATATGTATACGTAATACTTGACTTTAAGTTTATTTTGGAATATGTCCATTAACAATGTGCAATAAAAATGTTCAATAGAATAGGTAATTACGTATATTCAGTAAACATATATAATAATTCATTGGAATTAAAACATGCATAAAACACATCATTTCATTTTCATTACAAAATAAGCTTCGAATTTAGTGTATTAAAATTAAACCTAGTACAAAATTATGATAGTGTTATTAAGACTGAGGCCCTCTAAAACTTATTTAAGTTGACATTTGGTGTACTACATTATATCATAAAAATAGAAGGATGTACTTCAACTATGTATGTGACAATTTTTTTTAAAATTATTCGAGTGAAAACCTAGTACCGATACAATTCACTTACCTTACTCCAAACGCCTACTTAATACCTATCAAATTGTGAAAATCAGCAGTACCTACAAATGTTTATACATAGTATACTCTACACCAGTTATGCCATTTATTTTTGCATCCACCGTGTGTGCCATTGTAACTGAAATTTATGCAATCATTTGACACAGAAATAATGGAGAACTTCATAAATAGATCGATCTGATAGGAGAGATATAATAGTGTATTTTGCAACAACGTTTTCTTCACAACCTTAATTATTTTGAATTTTAAAACCACACTTCAATTAAAAAAAAATACATTGATACCATACTTGGGTTAGTAAAGGTCAAATTTTAACAAAAATAAACAAATTACAATGTAATTCCTCTTTTTATATGCCAAATGTTTGGACGGAGTATAACTATCAATTAAATTTACTTATATTTAACTTTTTGGCTTTAAATATCATGTAGGTTACGGATAGCGATGACCATTTTGAACACTAATCTTTTTATTAAATTACTCAAATTCAGTTTATAGTTACATACATTAAAATTATAGTGAATAATTTATGTATAGAGATGATATCATGTCCAAACTCTATTCAGAATGCTGTAGACGATAATATAATTTGAATAATTATAAATTTAGGAGAAATTTACTCTACATATTAGCAGTACTTTTACTATTATTAATATCTTATTAACGGAGCCATTACACTTTCAATATGCAAAATAGATTATGCTAAATCATGATACACTTGTAACAGTATGCTAGGTGGTATGGGTTTTGTCATGTAATGCACAATCATGTGAGTAGCAACTCTAGAGATAATTAAGGGATTCAGTATTAATACACTTTCCCTAAATACAAGCACTTAAATTACTTAATTGACGACAACTGCATTTGCTAACAATATTTCGAGTGCAATTGCTTTCAAGCTTCATTGGAGCAACAACCCCTTAATTACACCAAAAAAAAATGAAAGAAATTCAAAATCCGATACTCTTATAAGTGTATCATGTGCTAGGTAATTTAAACACTTCCAGAGCATAACCCGAAAATTCCTACATGCACTTTTACCATAAGCCTGCTTAGTAAATCATTCAAGATACTTGCATCGTTTTTATTCTTTACACTCTTCTATCAGATTTACAAAGTAACACGAACAAATAAACCTAAATGGAATTAATTAATGTGGCATACTCGCAAACTTATATTTAGGCTATCTAGGTTCTTCTTCTACCGTAACCACCGTAGCCTACATATCCACTACTGTTGCCTCCTCCACCACCGCCACTTCCAACACTGCCCATGCCTCCGCCACCACCGCCACTACCACCGTTAGGCGACGAATTGAGAAACAGTTCAATATACCGATGCTGCATGTGGCCTTTATCCTTGCTCATCGCTCGCACTGCATCTTCGTGTGTGGCAAACTCCACATCGGCTTCGCCAGAGGCCCGCCCTGAGTTGTCTTGAAGGAGACGAATGGCCACAGGAATTATTGGTCTGAAAAACTAAAGCATATTCGATTTAGCTATGGCCAAAAGAAAGCAAATATCGCAAAGGTGTGCTGGTGAAATAGGTAAATAAATTCTTTTACTTTCCACATCGTCCTCCTGTTAATTGATTATAAATTTAAAGTACGATACTTATTTAAAACCAGATGGATGATGTCAATGAAATTGTTAGTACCATTAGAAAGGTAAAGATCTTTTACTAGTTATTATACGTATCTTATTAGACATATAAAACATGCAGGAAATGTTTAGACACACGACCGAAGGTCGACTGTTTAATTTTTTTTTAATGTTTTAGAAGTCAATAAAAGACAAGTACAATACATTTAACCACAACCCATAACTTGGCAGTATACCGAAAAAAACGGGTCCGGCACTGATTTTTAAATTAGAAAACACTAGTGTCTTATACTTATGAAATCCTTTTAACGTATGGGACATAAGTTTTGAGAAAAAGTTTGCTTTGGAATTTCTACTCGATTTTGATGTCTGATCTAGTTACCATGAAACCGGTAAACAAATTATGTTTTGTTTTTATTGATAAACGTCAAATTTATTCAATAACTTAGTTCAAAATGTCGTACAAACTTGAAGTTCGCAAAAGTATCTATCGCTGTGTTGGACGGTTGCGCAAACGTGAAATTGTTAACTTGTTCGCAGATCAAAATGTTAGCCAGGCAATGATTCATAGGACAATAAGAGAATGCGAAGAGGGTATACCTTGCACTAATTTGCCGAAAACTGGAAGACCATGAGGTCTTCCAGTTTTCGCACAAAACAGGATTAATAGACTGGTACAATCCGCTCAAGACAGAATTGGAATCTCTAGTCGAAAGCTAGGTCGCCGTTTTGAGGTCTCATACAAGACCGTCCAGAAAATTTTTTTCCTTCTTTTTCTATAATGTACAGCATTTCTGGAAAAAATTCTCTGGACGGTCTTGTATGAGACCCCAAAATGGCGACCAAGCTTTCGACTAGAGATTCCAATTCTGTCTTGAGCGGATTGTACCAGTCTATTAATCCTGTTTTGTGCCAAAACATGAGGTTTTCCAGTTTTAGGAAAATTAGTGCAAGGTATACCCTCTTCGCATTCTCTTATTGTCCTATAAATCGTTGCCTGGCTAACATTTTGATCTGTGAACAAGTTAACAATTTCACGTTTGGGCAACCGTCCAACACAGCAATAGATACTTTTGAGAACTTCAAGTTTGTACGACATTTTGAACTAAGTTATTGAATAAATTTGACGTTTATCAATAAAAACAAAACATGATTTGTTTACCGGTTTCATGGTAACTAGATCAGACATAAAAATCGAGTAAAAATTTCAAGGCAAACTTTTTCTCAAAACTTATGTCCCATACGTTATATTATGCCGTCATAACATATGGGCTGTGAATAAAAAATATACTGGCTAATTCGTAACGTTCGGAAAAGACTGAACAGGTAGCTAGAGGTGGCCAAAATTAAGTTTTTTTCCTTATAAACTTCAGTCCACAACCCAATAACCGAAAAGTTGAAGTTAAATCAATTAATGAGCATTTGTTACAAACTATGTTAGTAACTGACGTTTAAAATTCAAATTTAATTAAAAAATGCCTAGTTAAAAAATTTATAAAAATTGAATAACGTAAAAGTTACGACTAATTAAGATTTTCTTAAAATGCTCCTATCTTTGAGTGTTCTTCAACTTCCATGCTAAAATAACATTAAAAATAACTAAAAATACAGATTTTGGCCTGTGTAGATGTGTTATCATTCACATCTATCAAGCACTCTAACCTAAAAGTGTTTCGCCATTGTGACTTTACTTATACTGGGCGTTCATTCTCAAACTCGAACGGAAGAATTTAACATTGTATTGAATATTTTGCTTGCCAATTTATCTTACAGGAAAGATAATGGTAGAGTACGTTTTTTACTGTGAGAAAATAAAAGAGCATCTACAGTTGTTGATTTTGAATAGTTTTACTTTTTCTGAAATCTCTTGTAGTTCATTGTCAAATATGACAGATACGTGGAAATTAAAATTGTTAACTTGCTAAAATAGCATATTTTTCATTTTGATTTCAGAAGGTAATTTTTATGGCTTACAACCTTATAAGTTAGATCCACAGAAAATTATCCGTAACGTATTTGTTTTTTCTCGAAGAAGAATCTGGAGAATGGAAATTTCTGTGACTGCCACAAAATGCATGACCTCAGAAGCTACGGGAGTATCTCTAACTACTGTTTACCGTGTGCTTAAAGATGAAAAGAAACGTAAATACAACATGTTCCAAAACCAAGCTCAGTTAGAAGCAAATGATAATAGTTCAATTTCAGAATCGAGAAAGGGCGAGTGCAAACAAAAATCCTCAAAAACCGATATTGATAACTTTGACCAGGAAGCAATACGATGCATTATATACAGGGTGATTCATAACTGGTTAAACAAAATGAACAGGCCAGGCTTTGACAGCATCATCATCATCATCGTTGGCACTACAACCCTGAGTGGGTCTTGGCCTGTTTTTTTCCTTAATTTTGTTTAAAGTTGGTCGTTCTAAATTAGAATGAAAATTATACAGGATGATTCATAACTGGTTGAACAAAATGAACAGGCCAGGCTATAACAGCATCATGTTCTGGTTAAAAAATGCTAAATAAAATTTTTGCCCAACGGGCTTCGTTTCAGAGTTGTTAGACCTCACAAGTTAGAAAGTATTAGTGTACCTGTATAATACTTTAGTGAGAATAGAGCAAACAGAGAAAAATTTTGGATCATTTTTTCATGGCCACCAAGATTTAAAGATATATTGAAAAACAAGGTTGGTAAAACTGACACACGAGTTGTCAGGTTCATCAAATTCAACATTAGCAGGTTAGGTTTTGTGTCAGTCTATGTCAAAACTGACGCAAAACCTAACCTCCTAACCTTGAATTTGATGAAACTGACAACTCGTGTGTCAGTTTTACCAACCTTGTTTTTCAATATATCTTTAAATCTTGGTGGCCATGAAAAAATGATCCAAAATTTTCCTCTGTTTGCTCTATTCTCACTAAAGTATTATACAGGTACACTAATACCGGGTGGCCATAAATATCTGAGATCCCGTTAGCCATGGAATTAGCTACTTATAAATGTTGGTTAGCCTTATATTTCAATTAATATTTTTATTTCTTGGATACCCAAAGCTTATGTTGAAATCATCCGTGAATATATTTCTATAACATTCATAGGATACAGGGATATTAACATTTTCTTAACGTTCAACTCCTCTGGTAGGTAAATTTTCTTGCTTGCATGCAAACTGTAATGGGATTTCCTACCCTTAAATGATTTTATGTGATCTCATATAAACTCCAGTGTTTCAGGTTTTATTTTGTGGTGTTGATTGTTATGTTTTCTCCTCAAGTCATCTTGGCTATGACCATGTCTTTAGGTACCCTTTTAGAGTTATCAGTCGCCGGTTTGTTATTCCACGTACGCTAATAAAAAGCCTTTTGACGTACTTCAGTTTCCTCAAACGTCTCACCATTTTTAATTCTTATCTTGTAAGAGTAACTGTCCCGCAAGTTAGCTGTGCCTTCATTTTTTCTTGGTTGTCGACGACAAATACTCTGTAATTGTATTAAACCACACAGGTAATTGTTTTGACTGTTCCTATCTTTCATGGAGTTAAAGGATCGAATTATTTCTCGTTGCTTATCTTCAGATATCTCCTCAAAACAATGAAATCTTTTACATGCGTATGATTGTCCAGTTTCATAGGAATGATATCTTATGTGTTTAGCTGCATCAGATACACGACTGTGAAATTTCTTTTTTTTTTGCTTTGATTATTAACAGTCCCGCCCACATCACTACCACTAACACTATTATCCATTTTTATACACTTCTACACACCACAAAGGTTAAGAGAACACAAGAATAAAATATCACATCATCTTGCTTTTGTTGCCTGACAGCGATAACTTCCCACCACAATCGGTGAACTTAGATCTTTGTCTCGTTGCACGCATGGACTTGGATCGTTCCCTCAGAAGTATTTAAACATGGCAGACGAAGAGGATGAAAGTAGTGAATTAATTAATGATAAAATTTGTAAAGGGTGCAATAAAAACGTGAGATTACATTTTGTAATATGTATAGAGTGCGGTGCATATTATCACGATAGTTGTGCAAGTCGAGTAGCAGAATTAAAAAGATTAACGGATGGAAAAGTGTTATGTTGTGTTAAGGAGAAAGAAAAAGTGATTGGCATTGGAGAAAAGAAAGAAGAGGAATGATTAAGGAAAATAAGTTATTAAGAAGATTAGTCAAGGAAATGGAAGATAAAAATAAGCTGTTATCTGAAAAAATTAAATTTTTGGATGAAAAAGTGAGTAGGTTAGAAAATGAATCACTAGAAGTTGGTAATGGAAACGTGCTAAATGCATTACCAACTTCAGGGGTATTAAATTACGCAGCGGCGGCAGCAAAAACTATGCATAAACCAAAACAAACAATTATTTTCGAATAAAAAAAAGGAAACGAAAATATAGTAACTGAAGTAACAAGCAACATTAATCCGAGGGAATTAAAAATAGGAGTTGAAAAAATTAGAAAAATAAACAAGGGAAGAATGGTAGTAACATGCAATAATAGAAATGAAATGGAGATTTTAACAAATGAGGTTAAGAACAAGTTTGATGATAAAATTAATATAAGGAAAACGAAAATGATAAATCCACTATTAAAAATCTGGTGTGATACACGCACACAACTTCCTTTGACAGTGATCTTATAATTAGCCAAAAAATTGATTTAAAATTTTTAAGCATTTGTCAAAAATTTTCAAAAATTACAAATTCTACGAAAACAGTACAAAATACAGCGTTAGTTGAAGAGACAAATTTTATCTAGAATTTTAAGCTAAATTCAAAAATGTAATAATATACCGGGTGTTCTATTTAAAATAGGAGTTAATTAAAAAAATTAAAAGAAAAACAAAAGAAACCCGTTTTAGAAATATTCAACTGGAAAATTGCCTATCGCAGATCAATTCACATTAAAAATGTAATAAAAATGTGAAGTTTGAAAAAAATCGTTAGAGCCGTTTTTGAAAAAATCGAAAAAAACTGTGATTTTCTTCAAAAGCTTGCTGTCGCATCTACATAGTACACGAAACTTATATATGAAGTTTCAACGCCATACCTCTTTTCGTTTTTGAGATATTATGTTCACAGACAGACAGACAGACACACAGACCAATGAAAAAAAATATGTTTTTTGGGTTCAGGGGACTCTGAAACGTGAAGATCTGTTGAAAACTCAATTTCGAATTAAAGGAAAAGGAAGTAAAAATTGTAGGAATTCATAAAAATATTGATGTGGAAGAATTAAAAGCATGTATATTAAATCAAAATGGTCTAGCAGGGCAAGAAGTGGTCGTTAACCCCACGCGTGTCTACAGGAGGAATCGTGGAAAGAATTAATCTTTTGGTGCAATCGTTGAGGTTGATGCGTTATCATTTAGGCAGATTATGAAGGAAGGAAGAATCAAGATTGGTTGGAGAGTTTGTAGAGTATTTGAACAAGTAAGCGTTTTTAGATGCTACAAGTGTTGTGGTTATTCTCACAAGGCGGAAGTTTGTAGAAATGAAGAAGCATGTGGTAGATGTGGAAAAAATCACAAAAGTAGGGAATGTAACGAAAAAGTTCACAAATGTATAAACTGCATTAAAGCTAATGAATTATTAAAACTTAATTTTGATCTAAATCACTCAGCTTTTGATCAAAATTGTAGGATATATAAACAGAAATTAGATAGGCAAATTGAAAGAATTATGTATCATGATGATAAATAGCAACTACAGGATAAAAAAAATAATAATAAATTTTGTATATATTTACAAAATGCTCAAAGTTTGTTAGCTCATGTAGATGAATTTCAGGAATTTATAATCGAGTACAAGCCATCAATTTTGTGTTTAACTGAAACTCATCTAACAAGAGACATAGAAGATAAGGAAATCAACATGAAGTACTATAGTTTATGTAGGGTAGATTCTACTAGTCGAGCAACAGGTGGGGTGGTATTGTACATAAAAAGAAATATTAAGTACTATGTGATGGATACTATTGTAAATGATGGGAATTATTGGGTAATAGTAATTAAACTTAAAATAGATTCAGAGTGGGTAATTCTGTAGGTATATATCGTTCACCTAGCGGGTCTAATAGTGAATTTTTAGATTTTATGGAAGAATATTTAGAGGAGGTTTGTGTAAACCACAAAGGAACCATAATTTTAATTGGAGATTTCAATATACAGTGTGACCAGTAAAGTCCGCATCATATGGATTTTTTTTTTACTAATAGCTTTTTTCGAAATTTGACTTTGGCATCAATTTGTGCTTCGATCGAGATGAAAATTAACCAAAAAAATAGTAGTTACGTCATTCGCATTATCTGTCAAATTTTATTTTTTTTTCAAAAAAAATTCAAAAGGGGTTATTTCTCAAAATATCGAAAAAAGTTATTAGAAAACGTTTTTCTAAATGCAATTTTTAGCCCATATGCAAAACTTCAGCTGTATAAGATAATTTAGATTTTTTGTCCATTTTTTTTTAAATTGCACCACTGTTGCAAAGTAAGACTCAACGCAACCTACATAAAACTTTTAGTTTTGACAATGCTTTATTCCAGACGCATTTTCTTTAAAGTAGCGCCATATTAAATGTATGTTTTTCTACAAAATCCAAATAGGGCTATTAAAAATTGGTCACATGTGATGCAAAGTTTATTTTTTTTTGACCCTGTATAATGTAACTCCATAAAATGACTATTTTTGTATCTAGAATGCGAAATGCAAAAATATTTTGCATTCGAGATGCAAACAATGATTTTTCGAAAACTGCAATAAAACTAGTATAAGAATAAAAAAAAATTAAATAAGGTAACATGTAATGTAATTGTCTGAAGAAATTGAGACTACCTATGGTGTGCCACAAGGTAGTATACTCGGGCCCCTACTGTTTATTATTTATATAAATGATATTATTGAATCGGTCAAAAGGACAAAAATACATTTATTTGCGGATGATGCTGTAGTCTACATTTCTGGAAATGATATAAAAGAATTAGTAAACATATTAAACCAGTAACTTCAAGTAATGTCTTCATGGTTGAACATAAATAAACTGAAACTCACAACGTCAGCAAAACAAAGGCAATGATATTTGTTAGAAGGAAGAGAAGGACTGACTGGAATGAAGATGAAATCAGAATATGTGTGGATGGAAACCAAATTCAAATAGTAGAGGAAATAAAATATCTGGGAATAATTCCAGATAAACAGCTCAAATTCGACAAACATGTCGATTATGTATCAAAAGTTAGGTAAAAAAATAGGAATTTTAGGTAGATGTAGCACTTACCTTTCTCTTAATACAACAAAACTGATTTATAATATTATTGTACTGCCTCATTTCACTTATGCTTCTACGGTATTGAATTTAGCAAGCAAGAACGATATGAGTTAGAAAAGTTGCAAAATAAAGCAATGAGGATAATCTTAAGATGTGATCGGAGAACTAGTGATGATATGTTTTTCGGACTTTTTCCACTGTCTAGAGTGGAGAACTAGTATTAATGTAATGCTTTCTAGGCTTCGTTGGGTAGGTGTATCTGATTTGTGTAAAATTATTTCTTTGATTTTTATTCACAGTATTAGATGGGGGGAAGTTCCTAACTACTTTGTGGGCTTATTACAGACTTTTGAGGATACTCATGGTTATAAAACCAGAAATAGATGCAATTATAAGGTTAATAAAGTTAATATCAACGAAACTAAAAATTCACTATTTTATAAAACACTTCTGCTATACAATATAAAAAATGAAATAAAAGAGTTACCATTAAAGCAATTTAAATGTAAAATAAGAGAATTGTATCTTAATAATAGTTGCTAGTCAAATGTTGTGATCTGTAGTTTATTGTAATATGTTTTTCATTTTTACACTTTTTCGGCAGCTTGGTATTTAAATTTTTTTAAATTTTTCATGTATTTATATTATTATTTTGTAAATGCTCTGTAATGCTTATGTAAGCAAATAAATACACAAACATTATTACTTATTTTTGCAGGCGGAATAAAGGGACTTAGATCGATTTTACGAAGGATATGACTTTACCATGTTGTAATGAACTTAGATCGTTTTTCCCGTGTACTCTTCAAATACATCCCAAGAAGACCGGAAAAGTCGATGTCAGAAAGTGATTGCCACTGAAGAAAAATTTCTTCAAAATGAAAAGTTTTTGGACATACATACTAAAGAGCTAATCATAAATGTGGGGAAGACAGTGACAGTGATTACCAATTTAGTGACTTAGGTGACAGTGATAATGTAACTACTTAGTTTTATTACAAATTAATACATACAGGGTGATTCAAATTAAGTGCGCACCATTGCTATCTTTGTTATTATTGATTTTACAAAGTAGGTTAACTTAGCAAACTAGTAGTGTTTTCGGTGCTGATTAATATGCAATTAATAAAAAAACAATCGAATAACTCGTTGGTGACAAAATTAATTTTTTTTTAATGAAACACCCTGTATATTTTTGAAAAACTTAAAATAAAAATGAATTTGTGATATAAAAATCTTAATACACTATTGTCTTAAAATGAATACTAAAAAAGTTATCGCAAGTTTCAGTTTATAGATAAATACATACATTATTCTGCTGTAAAAATTCATTGCAGGCTTGTTTTGAGTCTGATAACCCAGAAACAGTAACAAAACAATAAGAAATAAATAAACAGCATTAATTACTTTCGATAACCAAACGTACGACAAATTGATTTTGACAGTTCTGATGTTTACGTTATTGTTTTTAGTACCAGCCTACTATGAATTTTTCGTAAGTACGGTGTATTGTTGATATGGGTAAATTAAATCTCCCCTAACTTCTTTAATATTCATTTTAAGACAATAGTGTATTAAGACTTTTATATAACAACTTAATTTTTATTTCAAGTTTTTGAAATATATACAGGGTGTTTCATAAAAAAAACTAAGTTTTTAATTTTGTCGCAAACTCTTATTCGATTGTTTTTTTATTAATTGCATATTAATCAGCACCGAAAACACTACTAGTTTGCTAAGTTAACCTACTTTGTAAAATCAATAATAACAAAGATAGCAATGGTGCGCACTTAATTTGAATCACCCTGTATACACTATGCCACTGGACTGCAAGTATTCAAACCGTATCAACACTGGACCCAGCTGTATTGCCTTATAACGAAGCCATGAAAAACTATTATCTCAAACATGACAGACATGGAGTGGTTGATTTCAGCATTTTACTTGTAGATATAGACCCTATAGCACATTGTGTAAAGCAACTAACAGCAACAGTAACATTGTCGCAACTGTTTAAATACATAGAAGTTGAGGTTGAAATGTCCTAAAATTATTCTATATGTTATGAAAACTATAAAGTACACCTTTCTTATTACGGTTACTGCAATGAAACCGATAAATACTGAGTGCTTTTTTAAAAACTGAATTGTAGCAGGTCCTAGATAGCCTGAATCAGTTGGCAGTACTGAAGTTTATTGTCAGTCTATGTCAAATTCGAGATTTGCAGTTTAAGTTTTGCGTCAGTGTGTGTCAAATGACAAACGAAACCTACTATCCACTTACAAAACTCGTGAACTGTCAAAACGCTGTTAAGTTGGTACCTTGTTTAAATTCTGTTATGGAACTTCTGCTTGCTGATTTTGGCATCAATGAAAAGTTTGAAATGTAAAAACTTCGTCTTCTGTCACATTTTCTTGTAAAAAAATAATCACTTATAATACAAGGAGTAGTCAAAGTTATGTCGACTATTTTTGCGGTGGTGTCACGAATGTCACTCGTCCTAATCCTACCAAAGCGCAATGGGCATGAGTAGTGATACCACCGCAAAAATAATCTACTCAACTTTGACTAAGAATGGTATTTGATGGACTATTTATTAGGGATGTCGGCGGGTACCCGGGTACCCGGGTCGACCCGGGTAATAGTCGACCCGGGTGTAGTTTCAGGACCCGGGTACCCGACTAGTAAATTATGTAATTTCCAAGAAGTCAGCCTTTTTCGGAGAAGATGATAAAAATAATAGCAATAAGTGCTAGAAAAACATAACCGTGCAGTAATAACAAGAATGGGATGGGGTGATCCCATACCACATAATGTTTTTTGTTTCATATAGGGAAGGCAATAAATCCCCTTCACGGAAATATTCAACCCGTCAATAGTACCATTATATTGCGTCAGTATGGGATGAAGTAACATAAACATCCTGTGTGTGATGTTGATTGATGCTGCTACCAATTTCGGACCAAAAAGTCACGTACTTGAATTTGATAACACTTGGAAGTGTGAAAATACTTACGAATAACAGACGACTTGCAGTTTGAATTGGCGAGTAGGTACTATTTCAATTTAGTTCAATTTAAAACTCGCGGCGTAAAAGAAAGCAATTTGTAGTTACTTCAGAAGTTCAGATGTACACAAACATTTTTGTTATATATTTCGGGTACTCGGGTACTGCTTTCGGGTACCCGGGTTTGATTTTAGACCGGGTACGACATCCCTACTATTTATTATTATTATTATTATTAAATTAAACTAGGGCAGGCAGCCTTTAAAGGCTGTTGAACCCCCTTGGTTCTTTAAGTACATAGTAGTAGTACATTTAATGAACCAAACTACTTTTTCAAATTAGTTTTCAGTAAATCTAGCAACAAACTACGCAATTTCTATAGCAACAGAACACTAATATTGACTTTTTCTAATAAAAATCAATTTGTTTAGAAATAGTCAAGGGTAAAATCACAAGTAGTGGATATATTTTTGACAAATATTTTGCCGTTTCCGTGAAAATTATTGCGTTTAAATTTCACAAAACAAAATCATATCAAAAATGTCACGAGCCGAAGGCGAGTGACATTTAAATGTGATTTTGTTGAGTGAAATTTGCAATAATTTCTATGGAAATGGCAAAATATTTATAAAAATATATCCACTTCGAGTGGTATTTGGGAAGATTATTTAACAATATTAGTACGTTAACGATCAACTTTATTGAAAAATAATCCTACAATTAATATTTATCCTCAATTAAATTCAGCAGAATACTTCCAAAACACAACATTTAAATTTTTTTAATGCAAGCCAAACTTTGTTCACACAGTTTGTTAGTGTTTAGTTTTACGTAAACTAGCAATATTGCTAAGGATAGAACATCGTTGCTAAGCGATATTTCGCAACAATGCTATTTAGTTTTTGAGTACGTACATTGTTTTGTGAATATTTTGCATGGTGCCCAATATTCAGTGATATACTGCTGTTATTGGTTGAAAAAAGCAAATGTCTGCAATGATTGGCTTATATGTTATAATGTTGAATAGTCACTTGAACACCTTCTAGGAAGATATATACACTGATATATTTTTGATTGGTCAAGAGAAGTCAGAATTCTGGATTTTCATTGGTCACTTTTTGACAAATGACAGGTGAATTGAATAGTCTCCCAAATTCTTTAATTTTTGTGCGTACACTTCAATTGCAATGGAACAGAAACGAAAGAGGGTTTTATTATTGGAAAGGGAAAAAAGGCTATAGCTGATTATTACAAAGAAAAACTAGAAGAAAATAGTTTTGACTTTTGACACATGTAACATAGCCTTATCTTTAAATATTACTAGAAATCACTAGATCCCAAAAAAACTGGAATTTCCAGATATACTCAGCAAATATTTTAAAAATTTGACATTGACAGTTCATGAGTTTTGTGAATGGATAATAACTGACTAACCTCGCTTAATCTAGACTGACAATGTACTTAAGTACTGCCAACTGATTCAGACTATCCAGGGCCTGCTGCTATTCAGTTTTTAAAAAATCACTCTGTATATTAGGCCACTAATGAATTCAAAAGCAACAAGAAGCGATAACATATGGAGTTTTATTCAGTAATAATGTATTAAGGGCAAATGCTTTTGCCGGTAAAAATGTTTTATAAAGTATTTTGTTTTGGCAATGTCACAAGACAAACTAACTTGATCAAATTCCCGAGCCGAAGGCGAGGGAATTTGTCAAAGTTAGTTTGTCGAGGGGCATTGCCAAAAAAACAACAAATCGTGAGTAAAACATTTGCCGAGCAAAATCATGAGCCCGAAATACATTTTGTGGACTATTTCCCAAATATCGATTCATTTTGACATTTATACTGATGCGCAATGACAGTTTAAATGACGTTTCTTAAATACCACCTTGATTAAAGCAACATATTTGGTGGTTGCCGTGGATGCAAGTGGCAAAAGAAACTGACAAAATCCCAAGGGAAAATTTCGATTTTTTGCCACTACAAAAACACACGATTGGTTGAATTTTGAAAAAGCATGGCTTTTCATTGGATAATAAGAGATGTGGGAAATAGTCTTTAAAAAAACTGAAGACATTTCTGGGCTATGAACTTAATAATTTAGTTTCAATTCAAACCACACACGAGTTTACTTAAATGGTACACAATTATATTTAATTATAAAAAAAAAACTGTAATAATCTACTTATTGTAATAAATAAAACTCAAATTTCATTTTGTGTTACATACAGTAAAAATAAACACTTACGTCAGCAATGTCCATTTGATTAGCTTTGAAAGGCAAACCCCGCATATGAACACAATGAACGCCACTTCCACCACGATCCCCCGAATTGCTCCAGCTGTTTCCACCATAAGGACTATGATTTCCACCCATATCCCCATTATGATTGCTACTGTTCCCCCATGGGCCTGGATGATTGTCGAAACTGTTGAAGTCCGAAAATTTCCTATCTGTAAAGCCAGAAAAAAAAAACATTTCCAGCATGCTCGAAAGTTCAACATCACTACAAAAGGAAGTAAAGGGTGTGTGGGATTTACCTGACATGCTACTACTAAAAAATGCACCTTTGAAACTGCGGGAGCCTCTGGGTTGGAACCGGTTCATGTTTCCATATCTATCTCCGCGATCGTACGGACTAGGGCGAGAATTATAACTCATTCCTGATCCGGTACTTCCACTGCCCATTCGCCGGTTGCTGATTCCTAACACGCCATGTACTTCTGATAAGCTGCTTCGGAATATCTCAATGTACCTGTTGACAGTCATACTGATGAAAGTATTGGTTCTGTTTTGTTAAACATGAAAAAAACTGCAATTACCCGTAATTTTCCAAACGTAAAGGAAAATGTTGAGCAGTTATTTGTTCAGTGCCAGCAAAACCGTGAATAATTTAACAATAATGAATCAAATACAGGAAACGTGTTAAAATTTATGCTCGATTAGTTTGCAAAAACTTTTAAAATATACATAATAACAGAATTAGGACAAAATAGTTGAAGTACAAAAGCCAAAACAATATTTTTTTTTCTATAAAAGGGAAGTAATATGTAATTAAAAAATTGAAGAATGTTCATTGGGAAAAAGTATCAACAGTATATCAAATTCTACATGATGTTACACACATTCTTTGGCACTTATATACAAGGAAGGATGCTCTACTGTGTTGTAAAAAAATTAATAAAAAATAAAACTATTAGCACTCTTATATTCCCTAAGTAACTTACCGCCACAAACCCTCACTATGTCTCAATTACTGTGGAGCACATTCAATATTTTACACTAAATATTAAAAGACTGCAAGGCACACAGTTTACCGCAAAATTTTAAAACTGAAAAAGCATCTGTTGTCAATAAAATTTGAATATAATCATCGACTGAATTAATAGTTAGGACATAATGAGAGTTTGGAACAAAACAGGGAAGCAAAATAAGGAGGTAACCCACCCTCCCGGACCCCACCTGTGTCCTATCTTTTCCCGGTGTTTCAGCAGAGCTTTCTCTGCCACTTCTTTGCTAACAAACTGAACGTAAGCCTCCCCAGAACTTCTCCCCGAGCAGTCAGTCAGAAGGGTTATTCCGTTGGGCACTATCTCCAACCCTACCCAAACAACCCAATCAGCCCTTTAACTCAAAACAGCATATTACAATGCACTAGGACAATAAACAATAAATGAGCGTCAGTACAGTTTGGTTACATTCATAAGAACATATACGAAAAAATTACGGTTCTTATCCTATCATATATTTTCATCAAAAACTTGTTTAGTTAGGACTTTATGTCAAATCTGCCTTAATATGAAGTGCATTATACAGACAGATCAACAAAAAAAACCAATTAGGGCAGGCTGTGATATGTGTTATACGTTTGGCAGTACTGAAGTGTATTGTCAGTCTATGTCAAATTCGAGATTTGCAGGTTAGGTTTTATGTCAGTCTGTGTCAAACAACAAACAAAACCTAACCTACTAATCTCGAATTTGACATAGGCTAACAATACAGTTCAGTCATAGAATAATACCCTAAATCAGAATGGCCTCTCAGTGTCGGCGCATTTGATGTCAGCATACTCAATTTTTGTGACCTTGAAATTGTCCGCCATGATCCTAGTGGTGTGCAGAGGCCGTAAATTTAAAATAATGCCCCTAAATTTTAAACTGAATAGGAATAATCTGTACGTTTACAGTCCACGCAATTTATGTGCCACCAAAAGACCTTTTTTGTGCACTCATATTAAATTAATATTTTACAACCACTAGCACAAAAAAACATAACCTTCTTATAAGGGGTTTGACTGCCACAAGTACACGTGTAAAATATGGAAAACAGCTGACTGCACACCACCAGAACTCGCGCATGCGCAAAGAAAAAACTAGCTGAATTTTAAGCCAACAGGTCATTCTGTATTATTTTGTGCTTCAGTACTGCCAAAGGTATAACACATATCACAGCCTGCTCTAATTGGTTTTATTATTGATCTGTTGTTACCAAGTTTAACAATATTGTGTTGCTGTAAAACTTAGAATAGCATTTTTTAAATAACATTTTAGAGTAATGTTACGCAATATATACCGCTACGCTTCTTTAAATAAGTAAAACTTGTTAAACTCCAATACAGCCCATTGGTGCTTAGCTCCGTGCATGAGCATGTGATAATGTGATTTTCAGTTTGTCGGTGATTCTACAAATGTTCAGACAATGGAGACAAAACATGAGCGTCTCATGCCAGATCCAATCTTGGCTGCCTTTAAGATTTGTATGGACAGGGTGAGCGAAACTCGACGTCTCAGCTCTATTATAAGAAAAGGAAAACCGATAGAAAAAATCTGAAAAGAGGTTCTTAAATGGGATTGAGTAAGGTCCATTTTAAGCCATAATTGAATATTTTTCCATATTTGGAAACTGCAGTAATGACATCATCAAATTTGTTTTTCCCGGAAACATACCTATATTTTGGCATATTTAAAAAGAGCTGTCTTCTTCCGTTCGAAAATTATAAGCAAATTTGTAAAAAAAGTACAGTCAGACCTCGCCGTTCGCAGGGGTTACGTTCTAGAAGAATGCCGCGAAGCACAAAACCGCGATGCGCAAGTAATCACATAAATGATAAAAACGGGGTTAGGTTCTATAAACTAGATTTATTTATACTATGCAACTTCAAGAAATTCAAAAATACATAAACGTGAGTATACAAACACGCAAATACGTACATTTTTAAAACATAAAATATAAAGCAAAAAACACTAAAACGGAAAACATTCAATTTTACAATTTATTTCAGGTCCGATTTGATAATAAAAGATTCAAATAAATAGGCTCGATAAGTGTGTTTACAAATTCGTGATAAATAATGTTATTTAGGTGTTCATGACATAAACTGCATACGTCTGCTCTTATGGCCGGTCTTATGAAGGTCATTAACCTGACGTTAACTTTAAATCGCTGTTAACATAAACAAAAGCTCATCAAAACGTTGACGCTTATGACATATTATTCATTAGTAAACTAATTTTTGTTCACTTTTGTTTATTTTAATAACGAATTAAAGTTAACGTCAGATTAGTGGCCTTCATAAGACCGACCGTTAGCGTGTGAAAGTTGAAACAGTTAACGTTGGCAATTCCATCTGCGAACGGCAAAGCAAATATTCACGAACGGCAAAGAAAAGGGAGCACAAAGGTGCCCCGCGTAACATTAAATCAGCGAACCGCAAAGCCGCGAACGGCGAGATCTGCCTGTATTATCAAAAATTCGTAATTGTCACGATTTAAACAAGTAGCCTTTGGAAACAAATAGCAAAGTCGCATCTGTCAATAATTAAACTGATTATTATTATTCTTGCTAGAAGACAGGCAGCATTAAGCTGTTGACGTCTTCTTTCAACACAAGGTACAAAGTAGGCATGTTTTTAACAATATCACCGTAAACTAAAATTAAATACAAGATAATATCACAAATAAAATAAAAATGAGATTATTCTAATTGACACAAAATATCTAAGAAATAACACAAAAAAAAACACATTTATATAGTGTGTTTGAAATTAGAATGGCAAAAGATTAAATTAAAAAAGCTTAGCCGCGCATGTACGGCTGAAAACCAAACTTACAAAAAGAAAATTCGGATTTTTATAAAATCAAATATCTCGAAAACTATTCAAGATATCGTGAAATGAGTGACATATTTGGAATCAGGAGAGAAAACTACATAAAACGAGTTGAGATATCGAAAAGCCAGTGGTGGATTCGGATTCAGGGGACAAAAATACATAGGAATCCACCATCAGTTGTATTCTGCCTTAACGGGAACCGTGTGACAGACACACAGAAAGAGCGATCATAGTAACCACTTACTTTGTATGTTTGGTTGATAAATAAAATTGATTCAAATGGCACAAGATATATGTGACAGTAAATAAAACATTTTTATATAGTACAAAATGGAAAAAACAAAATTATCTGGCGGCAACTGACACTTTCACTATTATTTAGCACTGGCAATTAAAACATTAGCTATCTATTTTATTCTTGAAGTGATCAATGGTGGTAGAGTTAATGGTTTCTTGAGTCAAATTGTTCCAGTCTTGGTTGACAAATATTGTTTATCGCATTTCATTTGGAAATCTACTACATTTCTTCATTCAAAATCGATATAAATGTGGTAGCAACCATGGTGTAAAGAATACAAGGTGAAACGCTCCCGGGATGGGCAGTCGTTCAGAAAATAGAGGGGAGATGTCAACCAATCCCCGATGGTCCTGCTCAGGAAATCCATCACGGCCGCGATCATGGTGTAACCATGGTTGCGAACGTATATGTTGCTGGCACTGTCAGTCGATGTCAAATTCGGGGTTAGCAGGTTACATTTTGCGTCAATCTGACACCAACTGACGCAAAACCTAACCTCGAATTTGACATCGACAGCGTCTTCAACAATACACTTCAGTACTACCAATCGTGCCATTTGTCGGACCATGTCCTATTGGTTGAATTTGAGGTCCGCCCACATTCTGCGGAACGTTACACCTTGTATTTTTACACCATGGTAGCAACGGCGATTCGTTTTACATTTGGAAATACTGAAGTGTGATGTTGGTGACACTGTAAGTCTATGTCAAATTCGAGGTTAGCAGGTTAGGTGTTGCGTCAGTTTTGACATAGATTGATGCAAAACCAAACCTGCTTACTTCGAATTTGACATATACTTACAGTGTCACCAACAACACACTTCAGTACTGCCAAATGCGTAACATCAACTGGAGCTGCTTATTGTGCTTTAGTACATAGGAATGAGTTATGCTCATCTTGGTTATGTTTTGACTGTTAGTGTAACTTGTATGTAAAAATTTAATATTTTACATTCCTTATGAAATGCGATAAAATAGTATACCCAACACGTTAGAAAAGTGGTTTTTCTTAAATTGTATGGCCGTATAAGTACTCGCTAACGCTCGTACTTAAACACGCCATACTTGTTCAGGAAAACATCACTTTTCTCAACTTGTAGAGTAATATACTATTTGTCATTTGACTTTGAAAAATGTTCACAAACAATGAAAAAATCTACATGTTATTAGTTTATGGGGAATCTCAAAAGAACTCTAGAAGAGCAGTTCAGTTATACGCCCAGAGATACCCCAAACGTGTTGTTCCAATTGACAGATGCGACTTTGCTATTTGTTTCCAAAGGCTACTTGTTTAAATTGTGACAATTGCGAATTTTTGATAATACTTTTTTTTACAAATTTGTTTATAATTTTCGAACGGAGGAAGATAGCAAATTTCTTTCTTCACAAGATGTGTTCATAAAAATTAGCTCTTTTTAAATATGCCAAAATATAGGTATGTTTTCGGGAAAAATAAATTCGATGACGTCATTACTTCCGTTTCCAAATAAAATATAAAAATATGAAAAATTGGCTTAAAATGGACCTTACTCAATCCCATTTAAAAACCGTTTTTCCTTTTCATATAATAGAGCTGAGACATTGAGTTTCGCTCACCTTATACTTAATATATAGTACTAAAAAAAAATTTAAAAATCTAGTCATTTCTATCTTACGTCTATAGGTGAATGTCAGATTGCAATTTGTTTATGAACATTTCTGTCACTGTGGACGGGATAAAGTTTACACTGCATTAAGTTTACTTGTATCGACCAAAAAGGAAAATAAGAAGTCATTTACACAGCAACGAATGTATTAATCATAACAGTCCATAAAAGTTGTTTTTATTAAGTGTTTTGTGTATTTTAAGAAAAATAGTTCAAGATCAAAATGTAATTTAGTTGTTTTAGACTTATGGTAGTTATAGTTCATTTGCTTCAATGGGTATGTATCAACTTATGGCAAGCTTCAATTTGATCATGGCATGCTGCAAATGTGTTTTTTTTTTTTTTTGGAACACGATACAAAAATGCCTGTGGATGATTGGTAAAGTAGGAGTTAGTTCAATCGTTGACAATAATATTGGATTTGAATTTTCCAATACATATTTCTCTTATCCATAGCTTAAAATCCAGTTTCACCACTGCATGCGCATATTCCATAAATGTCAAAATGTACGCGGGCTACACTGGAGTTTTCCCGTAAAACTATATAATATAATAGATCATGCAAGTATTTGCTAGGATTTCACAAATTTCAAGAGACTGACAAAGAAGGTCACAAAGTTTTGGATTGGTTTTTGTCGCACAATCCCTTCCTTGCTGGGGACTAATACATTATGTTGATAAGTACTGTAGTACTGGGAGATGAAAATAGCTATTTATATATCTAGGAAGCAAAGGTATTAATTTCCTTCCGCGTGTGAATTTAATGCCCAACGCGATAGCAGAAGGCATTAAATACACATGCGAGGAAATGAACTTTTGCTCCAGTGATATATATATGATTTTTTCTTCAAACGCATGTTCTATTATGCGAAATTTAAAAAATTTTGCTTTAGTAAATCATTACAGTAACTCTAGATTTCTGTAGTAACATTTTGTCTAATTTCCAAATCAGCATAACGTTGTAAAGCTTTGGTGTGATATCCATGGTGACATAAACACAAATGCGAGAGCAAATAAAAATTGGCTCCCACTGGTTGGAAATTGACAGTTTTATTTCCTACAACTAGGGCGCAAAAGCAGACTTTCTATACAGTGAGTAGAAAAAATTAATTATTATTACAGAGCGTAAAAGATTGGAAAGTTTTCAATAAGATAGTTGGCAAAATCTTCAAACATTTTAAGTTTCAACGGATAAATCGAGTGATGCCTTCGAGATTTTATTCCAAAATGAAAATATGTGATGAAGAAATTTCCGTTAACCTTAATATAGTAAGTATTTCTCCCATCCAGAAATCTGATGAAGTTGCATCAGGTATGCAAAAAACAATAAAATCAGCTTTTTATGAGTTACTTACTGCTGTTTTTAAAGAACAAAGAAATATACTGCCTCAAAATTAACTCAACACACAAAATGGATCACTCTTGTACAAATTGCATTAAATGAATTATTTCGCGCCCAATTTGGGTGCAGAACGCTAGTGATGTAATAATCTTCCACGTCAGTCAAGAATGAAATCCACTGTAATTCCTAACACATGATCTTGCTCCAAGACAAACAACAAGCAGAAACTATTAAAATTTAAAACAAATAGAACACAAGACATTTTATAAAATATTTTTTCTTATAATTCTTCAGCATTAGAACTGTCGGTATCAGATAACGAATCATCATCGGTATTGTCAACGTTTATAATAATTGAGACATTATCCATTACATCCCACTATTTAGCAATCTCCCGTGCATCCATAATCATTACTGTAGGATTATTCAAATTTGGATTAAGTTAGGTCTTAAACCAGTTCTCGAAATTGTCATGATTCATGTTGTCGCAGTGATCTCCAGTTTTTTTCAGCTATAAAAATTAAAGATGCGCTGGGAATGAAACCATCTTAAATCGTACATGAACAATTATGTAACAGCATCCATTTCACAAAGTGCTGGAGTTACAATCTTACCACATATATCTTTTAGAGCTCTTGGTAAAAATCCGTGTTTCATCAATGAAAACAACTTGTATGGATCATTAGATAGTATATTATTCATATACTCTCTTAAAAATGCCAATCTTTTTAGCTAGATACGCGACTATTGCTTCAAAACCCGTCTGTTGTCGCCTTGCGCCCATTGAAAACGTATTTCGAGCAACCATTTAGCTAAATTGGAGACTGAGTACGGAAAATTGTCATCCATTTGTTCTTTTAAACAGTGATGCAACGTTTTTACAGTTACATGCTCTTTAGCTAGATAAATACATTTTATAAAATGTGTCTCGTATTATTATATTTGAAGTAGGACATTCACGGTTAGATGTTCCATTTCCTTTCTCCAACAAATATAGTATTCTGTGAAACCTGTAAAGCTTTAGTGATACTTTCATAAATCGATGTCATGGGACCAGGCAATGCCTCACCGCTTTTAAAGCGAGTTTAAAGAAGTATTAGTATTAGTTCCCGACGTTTGTCGCAGTGCATTTTAAATCAGGATGTAATAGCTAATAAATCGAAAACACAAAAGTAAATAGTAGAAACAAGAAACAACAATACCAGTATATCGTTTTCTAGAAGTTATTTACGTTTAAATAACAAAGTGACAAGTTAAAATTTGACACTGACGTTTTAAGCGGGGCTTAGATACGCCGTGACAACTTCTATTTTTCTTTTATTTCACTCAGTCAGCATGTATTTCAACCGTCGTCTGCATTGATTGTTTATAACATGTTTGTTGAATGCCCTAAAAAGTTTATTTCATGACAACTGAAACTTTATAATAGATGCCACCAAGATCGCGTATTACAGGAAACTGTAGATGGTCACCAACATTTCAAAAATACTGAATTCAAACAAACATAATATTGACAACTTATGTGAAGTGACAAATAATGTGGAATTTGGTGAAATGTCTTCTACCGCGGCCATGTTAGCAGAATACACTGTTCACACTTTTGGAAGAACGAATTTTATTGTACTTGTCTGGAAACATTGACTAGTGTTAATACTTGCACGCCACTATTAAGTTTAAGATTTCTACAAGACATAAGTTCTTTTAACTTTTATGAAAGTCGATATTTAATTTCCTTAATAAGGTAAATGAGGTTACAGATTATACATACATACATACATACATCTAACACTAGTAGCGTCAGTTTTGACAAAACTGATGCAAAACCTAACCTGCTAACATCGAATTTGACAGACTTACAGTGCCACCAACACATTATTCTTGATCTAATCTCTTTCAATATGGCTGCCATAGCTGAAATCGGCTACTCAAACATAAAAGGCGCCGCTGTGTCGCTTCTGAGTCCGTTAGATGTTTATTCTGTGGTTAAACCTTACAATTTAGATTCCATTGACACACGATAGCAACAACTCTAGTTGTAAATCTAGATGGAATGGACAGACTTGTTATGAACAATCAACACAGACGACAGTTTCTGTCATTTTTTAAAAATAAGCTGTCTTGTCACTTGTGCATTAATTTATTGTATTTAAGTGAGATGTAATTTAAAACTGATAATCTATCCGTTTAAGTTTTAAGTTAACATAACATTTACCTGTTACTATATCATTTATGTAATACGGGAGCCGAAAATGAAAAATTATGAAAACACGTTGCGTGTATGTACAAACAGAATCAAAGAAAATCAAAATTAAGCATATCTAGAATGGTCAGCATTGCAGTTCAAACTGTGCAAAAAATAATTAAAAATGTGCGAAATTTTGAAGATTTGAAATCTAAATATGCTGCAATAGTTTGAACTTTTCCGAATTTAACATTACACTTTACATTAAGTCTATGCATTTGTTTGAATGTAATACGTAAGTCCAAGTTCATTTAGTAAACTCTAAAGTATGTTCTTATGAATATAACAATACCAACTTACATTTCATTTCGGTTAGCACTACAAAATCTACTTAAAACAAACAAGTGGCCCGTTACCTGTGAAAAACTGGGCGATTTCTTCTTTAGAACAACCAAATGGCAGTCCCCTTAATCGCACGCACCCGTCCCCTTCAGATCCGTTCATAGGAGCACATCTTTTTATTACCCAGTCCATTTCGGCTCTATTAACTTTGAACACTGCGAAAACAGCATGTAATATAATGCAACATACAGCGCTTATGCCTACCTTCTATGTATCTGTTTCCCATGTGATCCCGATCTCTTTGAATGGCTCGCCGACAATCTTCTATGCTCTGAAACTCCACAAAAGCTTCTCCGCTCGGCCTTCCTTCCCGTGAAGTTGTCATGTGGACACCCGACTTTCCACCCACAATCGTGCAATCTTTAAAGAACTTGACCACATCGTCAGTGGTTGCCGACCACGGCAAGCCCCTCAGTTTGACGATGAAGTCTTCGTCTTGATCACCTGCACCGGACATTTCTTGTTGCGCTAATGGCATAAGCTTAAACACTAGACGCCGGGTGAACCTACAAACGCGCGAATAATGCAAGTATTGGTTGCTGTTCATTATTATACGCTATTATGGTGCTTGTAACACATGCAGTAAAAAGCTTACCTATTTTAGCATGAAATGCTTGCCAAATGCTTAATTTCAAGCACATAAACAACTGCCCCAACAAAATGGAGTTGACAAATGGCGGCACAAGCACAACGGTTAAAGCTCCGTTCACAATCATTGATTTCAAAAATACGCATGCGTATGTTACAGTGGCGTACACAAAATTTCTGCCTTCATCTACGTGTTCGTGTTCGTTTGATGATGTTAATCATTTCAAAATATGCATCTACGCTGTTTTACTTGCCCTGTGTAGAGTGATACATATATAATACATACAGTGCGTAAATTAAGTACGGAAACGGTGGTATTATTTGAATACGGCCATAGATAGAACTCTAAAATTTGGTATAGAAGTAAAACATACGGTTTTCTACTAATAGTCGTGGTTCCAATTTTTTTTATCGATCGTTACGACTGCAACGGGGCCAACTTGATTATTTTTTACTTCCTTTTACAATAAAAGAAGTATTGGATTCACCCCAAAAATTCGAAATTGAGTTTTCAACAGATCTTCACGTTTTAGAGTCCCCTGGTCCCAAAAAACATATTTTCTTTTCAGTTAGCAGGTTAAAAGTTTGATGTAGTTTTAGCCAATCTTATACACATTCCAGCACTAAAAAATCTGGTGTGATACACTCACACAACTTCCTTTTACAGTGATCTTATAATTAGTTAAATATTTAATTTTTAATTTTTAAGCATTTGTCAAAAATTTTCAAAAATTACGAATTCTACAAAAACGGTACAAAATAGAGCGTTAGTTGAAGAGACAAAGTTTCTCTAAAATCTTAAGCAAAATTCAAAAATGTAATAATATACCGGGTGTTCTATTTAAAATAGGAGTTAATAAAAAAAATAGAAGCCGTTTTTGAAAAAATCAAAAAAAACTAAAAAATCACAAGAGTAAACACCTACTTCCGGTTATGCGATTTTTTTTAAAAGCTTGCTGTCTCATCTACATAGTACACAAAACTTATATATGAAGTTTCAACGCCATACCTCTTTTCGTTTTTGAGATATTCTGTTCACAGACAGACACACAGACAGACACACAGACACAAAGACAGACAGACACACAGACCAATGAAAAAAATATGTTTTTTGGGATCAGGGGACTCTAAAACGTGAAGATCTGTTGAAAACTCAATTTCGAATTTTTGGGGTGAATCCAATACTTCCTTTACGGTAAAAGGAAGTAAAAATGGTAGGAAGTGGAGTCTTAAACAGCAGAGTTTTATAATACAATCGTGTTGGATCATATTTAACCACACAGCATTTTTCAGTTTATCCGATTCGGCAACTTCCGCAAATCAATCTCGTAAAAACAGACACCTTCTTTGTTCTTGTGTTAGCACCTTGGCTTTACGAATGTTATGGCTTATTTACATCTTGTGTTAGCGCCCTTGGTTTTAAGAACGTTATGTAAATGAATATTTTATAGAATTTGGAAAACTAAAGAAAATATTAGCAGATAATACAACTTATTTTAAAAACGCGAGGTTTATAAATACAACAATACAGCACGCCATAAAAGTTGGTTTTTTGCAGTATAAGACATCTGCAAGCCAATCCGGTAGAGAGATATTTAAGAGGGGTGATAAAATACTTAAAGATTTTAAATTTGGAAAAATCAAACAAAATATTAGCAGATAATACATTTGAAAAATCTGCACGACTAATACTCAAGATTATTACAATTACATGCTAAAGACTGCAGACAAAAGGTAAGATTAAAATCAAAAATTTTTAAATAAAGCCCTGAAAATAAGAACTAAATTAAATAAAACCAAATAAAAGCTATTAAACCACAACAATATATTAGTAAAAAAATACTCTAATTAATAAAGATGCTATACACGATACCCAACGGTGAGGGACAGTTCATTTTTACCGGATAAAAAACTTATCTAGATTGCTTAGAAATCAGGTCCAGATACCTGTTTAATAATGGAAACATTTTCTTGAATTTCTAAGCGAATCTAAAATTTGGGTCTTACGTAAAAACCTTTAAGTCGTTAGGTTGACTGTGTCAAGTTTCCACGAAAAAACTAAAGCTCCTACAGGCCAGATTCTTGGATCAAGTAAATAATACAGCAAGGCATAAAAGTTGGTTTTTGCAGTATAAGACATCCGCAAGCCAATTCTAAACTGGTAGTTTTAAATAGCAGAATTTTACAAGTGTATGACGATGTTATCTCATCGCGCAACAAAAAACATGTAGGTTAACTACACGTAGAATGACAAAGATTCACTTTTGTGGATCGTATAGATAACATTTAAAATATATCTCCATTTTCTTGCTTCTCAGTTAATAATAATAAAATGCTAGTTTTATTTTTTGCATTCCTTCGGTTATGGAAAATGAAAAATGGTTAGCAACAGTATGAATAGATGCAGTATTTTTTTCTCTACAAAAAATGTATTTACTCTTTAGCTCTAAAATAATTAGGGGAGCCAATAATTGGACATTAAGAATTTAACACGAGATGAAAAAAAATTGACCGGAAGTCGACCTCGGAAAAGAAATCCGATTTCCGGTGTCTATATATTTTTGGAATCTACTCTTCAAGCTGAGTCGAATGATATATATCTCGTCCTCCTAAACTATATCTCAATTTTCTTGCTTCTCAGTTTTTAAAAATTTAAATTTCGTCTAGCAAATTACAGAAAATCGTTTTTATACTTTTTTTTCTCGATAACGGTTGCAGATACGAAAAAACTGCAAGAAAACAAAAAGATTCTAAACAAAACAGAAAACTCAATTTGTATTTTAGAATCTAACAGCGGCGCACCGCAAAAAAGTTCAGGGGGAGAAAAGGTAGCATGACCCCTGAAAAAATATCTCCCTGTAGATTCTCACAACCATTTGATATGCTCAATGATGTAAGCCTTGCAGCGTAACCTGTATTCCAAATTTGAGCTAAATATTTCAAAAACTGCAGGAGCTATAAAGGAAAAAGTTAAAAGTTAAAAAAAAATTGAGCGGAAGTCGACCTCGGAAAAGAAATCCGATTTCCGGTTTCTATATATTTTTGGAATCTACTCTTCAAGCTGAGTCGAATGATATATATCTCGTCCTCCTAAAATATAT
The DNA here is from genome assembly GCA_940337035.1 of Agriotes lineatus. Taxonomy (NCBI): domain Eukaryota; kingdom Metazoa; phylum Arthropoda; class Insecta; order Coleoptera; family Elateridae; genus Agriotes; species Agriotes lineatus. The sequence goes on from CALNHX010000794.1 coordinate 112,137, forward strand.
CTCCATTTTCTTGCTTCTCAGGTAATAATAACAAGTTAATAATACAAAACGGAGCGATGAAAGAGTCGGCCAAATCTGCCGAAGTATTCTCGTTCTCAAGATACTCAAACAACACGAGCCACCAAAGAGCATGGTCATCGCTCGGGTTTTTGCTCGACTTCACAAGGTGCAAGGCACATTAAGCCAGAGAATGCTGGGTGTTCATCTACAAATACTACGCGGTCTAAGCCGAAATTCTATGCTAAGGAGAATAATTCGAGTAACCGCGAAAGCCTTAAACAGTACATGATCCTAATACGACTATAACAAACAAATTTCAGCCGCAAGTTATAAGTTCTTTCTTAGAACAGTATGACGAACTTCCTAGGAAATATGTAAGCAATTATCCTATAGAAAGACCAAATATAGGGAAGTATGGAATTAGATATGATTTTGATAAAAACCAATTTTATTTTGGTGGAGATGAGCTAGATATAAAGGGATCAGATATAATTGTTAAAAATGTGCACTATGAAGGTACGCCTGGTTTGTACGAATTACTATTTAAAAACGATCCTCAAATAACTCCAACGCTGACACATAGAGCAAATTATAATGATATCATAAACAGAACAAATGCGGCGCATAGAAATTTTGATAAAAATGATCAGAAGGTAGGTTTCAACCAAGCGAAATACATGAAATTTATAAAATCTAACCTGTCATCATCACCCTCGCCATCATCGATATCATTAAGGACTACAAAGCTTACTGGTAAAGGTATGCAGCAAATGTATAAACAAGTTAGCAATAAACCGTTGGATTATGTTTACTGGGATGATCCGAACGAGTTAGTTGATCGATTAAAGTTACTGTATGCCTCTCAAGCATCTGGACATACAAATCATATAAATGGAATTGTTAGTATAACAGAAGAGTTAAAAGAGGCAGGAATAATTGAATAAATCTAGTTGGGAAACAGCACGAGGAGATCGTGACATCCTCCAGACAGAGATGACAACAACACCTCTACCACAATAATTTACTGGTGTATAATATATTTGTAATAATTTTATACATGTACATTAGACAAATAAAATACAATTATATTTAAAATTGTCGTTTTATTACACCGTCGTGTCCATAAAACCGTTACAGGAACATGTCAAGATGACCAGTGGTCTATTTATTCATCGTTACAAATTCTCGGACACTGATAATAGAGGCCATTGATCTCCTGATGTTCTGTAGTAATAATTTGGAAGCGCTAAATTAAGATCTGTTTCAGTAATAATATCAAACTTCCCTCTTCTTACTTCGTTAATAGTATATCTGTCTGCCTGCCTGCCTGCCTGCCTGTCTACCTGTCTAGCGGTCTACCTGTCTAGCTGTCTATCTGTCTATCTGTCTAGCTGACTAGCTGTCTACCTATCTAGCTGTCTACCTGTCTACCTGCCTGTTTGTCTGTCTGTCAGCAGTGCTTTCGAACCTATATTAAAACAATCGAATCTAAAATTTGGGTCTTACGTAAAAGAAAACAATATGCAATTAAATGGTACTGTTGCTAGTAGCTGTATAACATTTTTTAACTCAGTTTACATTCCGAACTGTAACCTGTAAATCTCTACAGCATAATAATATTTCTTTAGGAACTTGCTTATTGCTAAAGTGAGGGAATGCTGTCCTTCTGTACATAAATCCAACAGCAAAATAAATAACTATCGGCTCAATTTCGAGACTGTGTATTTAATAAAGTACGGGAAAAACACTTAATATTTACATTCGGTGCTTACAAACAATGTTGAGGATTTCTCTCAATGTCTCTAAGACTCCCAACACTTTTATTATGTTAAATACTGTTTACTAACTGACTGTTAATAACTATCAAAATATGCGAGAGACTATCAACTACCAGATCCCAGTCACTCGTGTGTCTCACCCAGAGCCTCAAACAAGTTTTAATTTCCAAACAAAGGCTCCATTCAATTTAGCAGTTGTGCAGATTTTTCGCAAACAATGGGTTCCATTGTACAATTTTTACCAGCTTTGCACATTTTAGTCTCTAGACAATAACATCCTATTTGCGTGGGTTCGAATCCCACACCTGGCAATTCTTTTTTGTTTGTCTAACAGACATCAGTACTTGACAAATTTATTTCAAGATCATTTTTGCAGATCATCGTCGCAACTGATAATGGAGGCTATTAACTGAATCAGCAAAAATTTCAGACAAAAGTTTCATTCAATTTAGTAGTTGTGTGGATTTTTCTTAAACAACGGGTTTCATTGTTGAATTTTTACCAGCTTTGCACATTTCAATCTCTAGACTCATTAACTGTATTAGCAAAAATTTCCAGACAAAGGCTCTATTCAATTTAGTAATTGTGTTGATTTTTCTAAAACAATGGGTTTTATTGTTGAATTTTTACCAGCTTTGCACATTTTAATCTCCAAACAACAATGGCTTTATTGTCCAATTTCGTGCTGATTTTAAAACAATGGATGTCATTGTTCTATTTACTGATAACAACATCCTACAAGAATAGACATGTCTGCATTTCCAGACGATGAGTCACATCTTGTCGAGCCTGAGAAAATTTTGATAAACGTAGGCAAAATTCATGGTGAGAATCTTGTAAAATTTCAAAATTACACTTTTAGCCCCAAAAATTCATCGTGGGAACCGGAAGTGGCACATGCGCTGGTTCCGTCCTTTTAATTCTGAGCATGCGGTTGAGACTGCAAACCGCATATTAAGGCAAGGGTAGTCATGCCACTCAGAGGAACGTTATAATTTGATAACTATTTGAAGTGCAGCCTCACACTTCAAAATTTTAGGCTTGGAAAGGTAGTACCTCGATGTTAATGAATGAAACACTTAATGCTGATTGATTTTATTATTAAATTTCGGCCTATATGGATGGGGCTATAACTATAAACCGTTCAATAGTTATTTGCCAGATAGGAGGCCATGCTAGGGTGATGAATTTCACCCTGTAAATATACTGTCAGTCATTAACAAAAGTTAGGTTATGCTCATTTTATATAAAATGATAATTTTATGTTAATGTACAAAACGTGGTTGCCAGATTTGGTTTTGGATTTTGTGCCACTTTTAGTATTGGTTAAGATAAATTTCATGAAAGACAAATTGCTGATTCTGAATACGTTTCATACTTTGTTGAGTAGGCATAATGGTATAATGAAAGTCGTTTTTTATTGTAATTATAAATTGTATACAAAAATATTTAAATATTACAATTTATGTATTTTTTCAGTATAAATAAAGCTTTTACAAGCCACTTTAGGCCAATTGCATAACAATGTGTCTCCATTGTCCCTTATTGATGATTTTATTTCTCCAGTCTTCTATTCCTTTCCTTGGTATGTCTTCCATTACTGCCTTCTTCCACCTATTCGTTGGTCGCTTCTTCTTCTAGTTTCTTGCGCTCTGCCTTCCAATACTATCTTAGTAGCTCTTCCATCTGGCATTCTCCATATATGCCCAAACCATCTTAACCTTCGAGCTTTAATGAAGTCTACTATATTTGGCTCTCCATACTTCTTTTGTATCTCTTCGTTTGTAAGTCTTCTCCAACCATCATCCGTCCGAGTCCCTCCAAATATTTTTCTCCGCATTTTTCTCTCCCACCTACTTATCGTATCTTGGTCTGCCACATTCATCGTCCATGTTTCACATGCGTACGTAGCTGTGGGTCGAATTACAGTCTTATTATAAGTCGTAGTTTTGCATTTCGCGACATTTGTCTTAAGGACATTATACTATTTAACGCGCCCGGACATCTCGTAGCTTTTATTAACCTTGATTTAATTCCTTGTGTGTAATTTAAGTTTTCAGAGATTAATGTTCCTAAGAAAGTAAACTCCTTAACTCGTTCTATTCTCAAATCTTAATATTACGCCATTATTATTGATTTCTTTATTTTTTCCATTAGGTACTTCTTTGTTAAAGCTGCTGAATATTGTCCAGTGGAAGTTGAAGAATGGATTTTTTTTAAATATGGCCACAGAAGAAAATCACAGGGAGTTAAGTTACAAGACCTCGGGGGCCACACTGTAGACATATTTTGACTAATAACTCTGTTTTTGTAAAACTCTTTAAGTAAATTTATGCCCCATCTTATTGAAAGTACGTAACCCGTTTGTAATTCATTGTCACGTAACTCTTCAAAAAACGGCAACAAAATTTCAGTATGATATGGTTGTGCATTTAGAAAACCTAAAATTTGAACTATTGTTACGATCCTGAGGGCCGAGGGATGGATGAGTCAGCAGCCTTGGCGATTAATACGCGAGCGTTCCAGAGCTTCTCGAAGCGGCTGCAGAAATATGAGTCACAGCGGTCGAATGCTCGGGAAGCGCCCTTACAACCAGGTGTACTGAATGACTCACGCTCGCTTACGAGATCAACACCTGCGAATGCCGGAATGCATTCGCGAGGATTCTGGAATCTCCCCAGTGAAATATAAATGCGCGGCCTTCAGACCTGGAGGTCAGTTCTGAAATAATTCTGCGGCAGTTAGAACTCACGTCGAGGCTTGTTGGAAGCCCCCATATAAATAAAACCGCGTGTACATAATCTCTCGTGAAGTAATAATAAGTAAATAAATATATAATCGTTAGCGTTTAAGAGTGATATAAATAAATGTGCTAATCCGTACGTAATAGAAATAAATAATAATAGCTGTTAGAAATACGTGTACCGATAGTCGTTAGTGCTTGAATTAATTTGTAATCTGCTTGATAATTCTCGCATGTGCTTGTAAACAATAATCGTAGTAATTCATTGTGTAAATAAATATTTGAACCCATGTTTGTCGTATAATTTTAAATAGCCCGAACGTTAAGAGAGTAACAGTGGTGTCGGTGTGAGGTTTTGTACCGGGGGCTATAAGAAAATTATTGAACAAACATTAAATAAATAAATTGTTAACAAGTGCCGATAAAACGACGGTCAGATAAATAAATTTAAGTGGATAGTGTGGATGCCTTTGACGAGATCTCTAAGCAGCAAAATGGAAGCCCAATTAAGCCAACTTTTGCAACTGATGCAAGTTAGCCAGGACAAGGCTGAAAAAGCACAAGAGGATCTTAGGAAAGAGATCCAAGCTGGGCAGAAGAAAGCAGAAAAAGCGCAAGCAGAATCGAAAGCCGCGCAAGAGAAAGCGGAAAAAGCACAGGAGGAACTTAAGAAAGAGATCCAAGTTGGCCAGGAAGAATTGAAAGCCGGCCAAAAGAAGGCACAAGATAAGGCAGAGGAAGCCGCGAAAGCACTTAAGGAATGGCTGAAGGCCGAGCAAGAGAAAGCAGTCCAAAAACTTGAGGAAAAATTGAAAGCCACTCAAGAAAACCTTAAGGATGAGCTTAGGGAAGAATTGCGATCCGGTCGAAAGAAGGCAGAAAAAGCACAAGAGGATCTTAGGGAACAGCTGGAAGCCGGGCAGAAAGCACGAGAAGAGCTGAAGGTCGGGCAGGAAGAGCTGGAAACCGCAGAAGAGGAAGTAGTCCAAAATCTTGATGGGAAAATAAATGGAAGAGTTCGGTCTCTGTTGTTGGACCTGAGACGCGGCGAGTTGCACGTGGGTGGGGAGGAGCTTTCCCGACACCCAGGAGGAGAGATCGCGGCACAAGTGGTATGGGCGGAAGATGTTATTCTGCAAGGACGAACCGAGAGGGTCGTGGATGCATACCTGGATGGCGATCTCCGGAGCAACGTGGTGCGCGTGGTTGAGCCCGATTATGCTGACATTGCGGACGAGTGCATCCTGGGAATGGATGTTGTGGATAAGTGTGAGTGCGCTTTGGACCTGAGACGCGGCGAGTTGCACGTGGGTGGGGAGGATCTCCCGACACCCAAGAGGGGAGATCGCGGCACAAGTGGTATGGGCGGAAGATGTTACTCTGCAAGGACGAGCCGAGAGGGTCGTGGATGCATACCTGGATGGCGATCTCCGGGGCAACGTGGTGCGCGTGGTCGAGCCTGATGGTGGCAAGAAGCTCACTCATGGTATCCTGGTAGGGAAGACGTTGATGGAGACTGGGCTTGGGGTCCCAGTAAGGATGATGAACGTCAGCAGGGAACTGGCAACCGCCAAGAGGAACCCAATACTGGGAGGGGGCATGGGCCAACGAAAACGGAAGAAGATAGAAGGTATGGTGGCCCGGTACCAAGACATCGTCGAGTGCGGAGATCATCCCAGCGGCCGTACTGATGTAGAAAAACATAAATCAGTTGAGTTTGGCAAAAGAGTCTTGCTGAGGACCGACCATCCGGCTCTGAGATGGCTGCTGCAATGCAAGAACCCTGAAGGGCAGGTGGCTGAGTGGATCGAGCGCCTAGAAGAATTCGACTTGGGAATAAATAATCGGCCTGTCACAGCCCACCGCAACGCCGATGCGTTATCCAAGAGGCCTTGCCCTGCGGACTGCGGCCACTGTTCAAGACTGGAGAGTCGTGCGGTACCCATTAATCGTACCACTGTGGTCGACAACTCGTGGGAGCCAGACGAGTTGCAGAGTAGCCAGGAGAACAACCCCGACTTGGGCGCGGTTATAGCCTGGAAGCAAGATGGCCGTCGACCTACCTGGCAGGAGGTCCCCGCCACCAACGCAACAGTGGAGACTTGTTGGGCGCAATGGGACTCCTTGCAGCTGGACAACAACGTCCTGACCAGAATCTTGGAAGATGAGGACAGTAGGGCAACGAGATCACGATCGATGGTTCCAAGGAGTAGAGTGGCCGAGGTTCTGCGCTACCTGCATGATTGCTCCTCTGGAGGACACTTCAGATTGAAGAAGACGTTGCAGAAGGTCCAAGAAAGGTTCTACGGGGCGAGCTGCAAAGGTGACGTCCGAGAGTGGTGCCGGAGGTGCGAAGCATGCGCTACGGGAAACGGACCTGTTGGAAGACGAAGAGCTCCGAGGTGGCAGTACAACGTCGGTGGTCCGTTCGAGGGTATAGCCATTGACATCGCCGGACCATGCCCCGAAACCGAAGCGGGAAATAAATACATCTTGGTGTGCATGGGCCACTTCACCAAGTGGCCCGAAGCGTACGCCGTTCCGAAGAAAGAGACCGGTACTGTCACTGATGTTCTGGTGAAGGAGTGCTTTAGCCGTTTGGGAGTCCCCCTGGAGTTACATTGCGACCAGGGCCGGAATTTCGAGTTTGGACCGTTCCAGAAAGTCTGTAAGCCACTGGGGATACGCAAGACCCGGACTACTGCCCTCCATATGCAATCGGACGGCAGGATGGAAAGAATGAACGGAACCATGGGGAAGCATCTGTGCAGGGTGGTTTCCGAGCATCAGCGTAACTGGGACCAGTGCATTCACCTGTTCCTGACGGCATACCGATCGGTAGTACAAGGGACGACCGGCGTCCAGATCGAGGTGTGCTGTTGCGAAGCCTGGAGACCACGGTGGGCTGCTGCTTCTTCAGCCAGTCCATGTGCAAGAAGGGCACCGCCTGCAAGTACCGCCATGGGACCCCCCACAAGAGCGAGAAGACAGGCACCCGACGCAACTCGTTCTGGGACAGAACGACCTAAGGCGGGGGCAGTGTTACGATCCTGAGGGCCGAGGGATGGATGAGTCAGCAGCCTTGGCGATTAATACGCGAGCGTTCCAGAGCTTCTCGAAGCGGCTGCAGAAATATGAGTCACAGCGGTCGAATGCTCGGGAAGCGCCCTTACAACCAGGTGTACTGAATGACTCACGCTCGCTTACGAGATCAACACCTGCGAATGCCGGAATGCATTCGCGAGGATTCTGGAATCTCCCCAGTGAAATATAAATGCGCGGCCTTCAGACCTGGAGGTCAGTTCTGAAATAATTCTGCGGCAGTTAGAACTCACGTCGAGGCTTGTTGGAAGCCCCCATATAAATAAAACCGCGTGTACATAATCTCTCGTGAAGTAATAATAAGTAAATAAATATATAATCGTTAGCGTTTAAGAGTGATATAAATAAATGTGCTAATCCGTACGTAATAGAAATAAATAATAATAGCTGTTAGAAATACGTGTACCGATAGTCGTTAGTGCTTGAATTAATTTGTAATCTGCTTGATAATTCTCGCATGTGCTTGTAAACAATAATCGTAGTAATTCATTGTGTAAATAAATATTTGAACCCATGTTTGTCGTATAATTTTAAATAGCCCGAACGTTAAGAGCGTAACACTATTAAAATAAAATTTAATCGTTTTACTGCACTCAATTACCTTAAACAAATATAGGACCTATAACTCTTCTTTTACTAATTGCAGCCCAAACCCCGATTTTTTGTGGGTGAAGCGGTTCTTCAACATAAAAATTGGGATTCTCAGCGCTCCACATCCTCATACTTTGTGAATTAATATAGCCAGATAAATAGAAGTATGCCTCATCAGTAAAGAAAGTTTTCTCAAACGCATTATCGTTATTTCCTAAATTATTGATAAACCAGTTACAAAATTCCAATCTAACCGGAGGATCGTTTGGCAGCAGTTCCTGATACACTTGCAACCGGTAAGAAAAATAATGCAAATTGCTTCTTAATATCCTATGAGATGTTGAAAAAATGATACATACTATTTGCAACATACGCACTGAAGAAGTAGTTAACAATGCGAGACAAATTGTGCAAGAACAACCACACGTATCTGTTCGCCATTTAGGACAGCAATTAAATGTTTCATATTCAACATCTCATAGGATATTAAGAAGCAATTTGCATTATTTTTCTTACTGGTTGCAAGTGTATCAGGAACTGCTGCCAAACGATCCTCCGGTTAGATTGGAATTTTGTAACTGGTTTATCAATAATTTAGGAAATAACGATAATGCGTTTGAGAAAACTTTCTTTACTGATGAGGCATACTTCTATTTATCTGGCTATATTAATTCACAAAGTATGAGGATGTGGAGCGCTGAGAATCCCAATTTTTATGTTGAAGAACCGCTTCACCCACAAAAAATCGGGGTTTGGGCTGCAATTAGTAAAAGAAGAGTTATAGATCCTATATTTTTTTAAGGTAATTGAGTGCAGTAAAACGATTAAATTATATTTTAATAGTTCAAATTTTAGGTTTTCTAAATGCACAACCATATCATACTGAAATTTTGTCGCCGTTTTTTGAAGAGTTACGTGACAATGAATTACAAACGGGTTACGTACTTTCCATAAGATGGGGCATAAATTTACAAAAACAGAGTTATTAGTCAAAACATGCCTACAGTGTGGCCCCCGAGGTCTTGTAACTTAACTCCCTGTGATTTTCTTCTGTGACCATATTTTAAAAAAATCCATTCTTCAACTTCCACTGGACAATATTCAGCAGCTTTAACAAAGAAGTACCTAATGGAAAAAATAAAGAAATCAATAATAATGGCGTAATATTAAGATTTGAGAATAGAACGAGTTAAGGAATTTAGTCTAGTCCCTATGGGTTAAAACCAATTGCGATTTGCATTAAAAATAAAGACATTTTATGTAGTAACTAAAAAACGATTAGAGGATGTCTCAATTTTACAGAAATTCTACCTTTAGTAATCACACATAAATACTTGAGATTTATAGTTGATAGGAAGTTAAACTTTTCGGAACATATAGATTACATCTGTAAAAAAAATATTCCACCTCATTTTCAACTTGGTGCCACAATTTTATATTTGGCAAGAACGGGAGATGTGTGCAGATCACAGCTGTTGCAAAATAGAACAATGAGAATAGTATTAAAAAGGAATAGGTATGCAAACATTGATGATATGTTGCGGACGTTAAAAGGGTGTGCAGTAGAAGAGATGTGTGAAATTTGGGCGTTAACATTTATACATAAGATTAAAACGGGGGAAATGCCCGAATATTTTAGTAACGTGTTACGAACCTTCAACCAAGTTCATGCACACAATACTAGAAATAAGTATAAATTTATATTAGATCAGAAAAACAGGTTAGACTCACAAAATTCATTATTTTTCAAAACTTTAATCAGGTACCTATAACACTTTACCAAACAGTATATCCAATCTAAATAGTAGATTATTTAAGAAACAACTAGTTAAGATGTACCAAAGATAGTTCCAGTTTCCAGTTCTCTCTACAGTTCTTATATATGCAGGCAATAGTTTTAAAGTACAATTTGTGTTATTATTTAGGCATAAGATAGATTACTAGTATTAGCTGTCAGTCAGAATTTTTATTTTTTTACTTTGTACAATATTGTGACTACCTATAATAGTTGTGCCATAATGTAATTTGATAATATTTAGCAAAATTGGTAAATAAAGTTTATTATTATTATTATTAATCATAATGAAGAGTGCAACTCTACCTTTATTTCTACGATCTTGGATTAGACAAAGGAATAAAATGCGCACACGCAACGCAACTGCTATTTTTGGGTGACGTCGTCTTCATTTTTACTTCCTCTTACAATAAAGGAAGTATTGGATTCACCCCAAAAATTCGAAATTGAGTTTTCAACAGATCTTCACGTTTTAGAGTCCCCTGAACCCAAAAAACATATTTTTCTTCATTGGTCTGTCTGTGTGTCTGTCTGTCTGTCTGTGAACATATTATCTCAAAAACGAAAAGAGGTATGGCGTTGAAACTTCATATATAAGTTTTGTGTAATATGTAGATGCGACAGCAAGCTTTTGAAGAAAATCGCATAACCGGAAGTAGGTGTTTACTCTTGTGATTTTTCAGTTTTTTTCGATTTTTTCAAAAACGGCTCTAACGATTTTTTTCAAACTTCACATTTTTATTACATTTTGAATGTGTATTGATGTGAGATAGGTGATTTTCCAGTTGAAAATTGTACGACACTCATTAATGACCAATAGAAAAATTAGTTCACGAGCCGTAACCAAGACAACTACAAAATTTCTTGGAAATTTTTTGTAAGTAGACAGTACTTCTTTTTAGGACTTGTGTCGTTACAATTTTCTTACCGAATCTGCATTCGAGCATTAATTCATCTCCAGAAATTATTTTTCGTGTATTCCAACAACGTCCTAATTTGCCCGAGCGGGACGACGTTGTTGGAACGCACTCAAAAAATTTCCGGAAAGAATGAATGCTCTTATGAGATTATATGTGAAAATCGTACGACACTCATTAATGACCAATAGAAAAATTAGTTCACGAGCCGTATCCAAGACAACAAAATTTCTTGGAAATTTTTTGTAGTCAGACATTACTTCTTTTTAGGGTTTGTGTCGTTACGATTTTCTTACCGAATCTCCATTCGAGCACTAATTCATATCCGTAAATTATTTTTCGTGCATTCAACAACGTCCTAATTTGCCCTCGCGTCCCGCTCGGGCAAATTAATACGTCGTTGTTGGAACGCACTCAAAAAAATATCCGGAAAGAATTAATGCTCTTATGAGATTATATGTGACTATTCAATTCACCTGTCATCTGTCAAAAAGTGACCAATGAAAATCCAGAATTCTGACGTTTCTTGACCAATCAAAAAAATATCAGTGGATATATCTTCCTAGAAGGTATTCAAGTGACTATTTTTAACAAATGCGATTTTTATTAGAAAAAGTCGACATTAGTGTTCTGTTACTATAGAAATTGCGTAGTTTGTTGCTAGATTTACTGAAAACTAATTTGAAAAAGGTAGTTTGGTTCATTAAATAGTCCCTCGAATACCATTCTTAGTCAAAGTTAAGTAGATTATTTTTGCGGTGGTATCACTACTCATGTCCATTGCGCTTGGGATTAGGACTCGTGCTAGCGCACTCGTCCTAATCGTACCCATGCGCAATGGACATTCGTGACACCACCACAAAAATAGTCGACATAACTTTGACTACTCATGGTATTATAAGTGAATATTTCTAAAATGGGTTTCTTTTGTTTTTTTTCTATTTTTTTTATTAACTCCTATTTTAAATAGAACATCCGGTATATTATTACATTTTTGAATCCAGCTTAGGATTTTTAAGAAAATTTGTCTCTTCAACTAACGCTCTATTTTGTACCGTTTTTGCAGAATTTGCAATTTTTGAAATTTTTTGACAAATGCTTAAAAATTTTAAATCAATTTTTTGACTAATTATAAGATCACTGTAAAAGGAAGTTGTGTGAGTGTATCACACCAGATTTTTATAATCATGTCTAAGGACGCGGGAAACGAGTGTTAAGAACAAGCGGTTAGCGAGCAAGGCAGGGGAAAAAATGGAAAACCAGCCAAAATCCACTCATTCCCATGAGGACACCGAGAGCGTGAAGGAGCAGCCGCTGGATATCGACGAGCACTGTTTGGTGCGGAGGTCGGACGAATCTTGGTGTATGTTGACACCTTAACCTCACTCTCGAGTTTGAATCGGTTTGAATTGTGCAATTGTATTTGCTTGCAGACCCGGCTGAAGTTATCCAAACGCGGTACAATGACGGCGAGCAGCAGTACGAGTAGGACGTGCATTACGAGGGCTATAATAGGCGCCTAGACGAATGGGTATGTGCTTGAGCCAGTGTTAAATCATTGTTTCAATGATCGCTTCCAGGTTCTTAGAGGCCGAATTATGTCCTCATGTTTCCAGCTCACGGAAGGAGCCAAGGGCCAGAAGGCCATTTCTGACGAAGAAAATTACTGGGAATCAGAAAAGGCGACATGATAAAATCAATCATATACAGAAAACGTAAGCTGTGACTTTCCGGATTTTCTCTAATAATAACGTAAGATCGAAATTAGTGGTTACTTTACAAAAACCAGGTCCTAAAAGGTTACGAAACAATTGTATTGCAATAGTCATTTTTCCTGTAAGAAAATGCAAGAATGCTGGTTGTAAATAATTGATTTTTGCAGTCATTGTTAGGTCAAGTTTATACTTGCAGGTATGCTGAGATGAACCCCACGACGCCAGCACTGGAAATGGAACACAAACAGATTACAAAAGTTAAATTCATAAACATGATAGCTACAGATCGGCAGGTTTGAAATTGACATGTGGTACTTCAGCCCTTATCCAGAGGAGTATGGGAGGCAGAACACGCTGTGGATTTGCAAATACTGCTTGAAGTATATGCGCTTGGAGAAGAGCTACAGATATCATATGGTGAGGTTCTGAGGAAATTAAATGAACGTGAATAACATTTTGAACTTTTAGACCGAATGCACGTGAAGGCAGCCTGTAGGAAATGAAATTTATAGGAAGGAAACACTGTCGGTGTATGAAGTTGATGGGAAAAATCATAAGGTTAGTGTTTATATACTAATGCAGAACAAAATGTCGTTTGACAGGCCACTTAGTTTAGTAGGAATTCATTTCAATTCACCTTGTTGGTCTATTAAAAGGGCTCAAAGATGCCACAATGGCGTTCCGTTTAAAATAAGAAAGAAAATTTGCGGGAATGAAATCAAACTGTATGCTACGTTAAATAATGAAATATACTGGTTGAGCTTTCTTGTTGTAGCCATAGGGAACTCGCGTTTTTTATTACATTTATCTCCATCGGCGTTATAGACTACTTACCAAATCAATTTTAGTATCGTTAAGAGCTTTATTACGGCATTCAGTGCGGTTATGGAAGATCACTGCACTCAGCGCGGTAATATCCATTATCACACTCTTTTTTACAAAGCAGAATAAATTAAACTAGAATTTATTGATGATGATACAATATCGAACAATATACGGTTGCTTATGGCACTTAATGAAACTCATTTGATTGCAGCAGAACTCTGCTCATCGCCTCGTTCTGGCAGTCAAACTCGTTTCGTTAAGATGCTCATAGTTAAACTTGTACCGTTAATATGTATTATTATTCTCACTAAAGTGATAAATTGGAACTTTTTCAAGATCTCTGTTATGAATAATACTGCCAATTGTAATAATTGGAACAATACAGACAAAATTAAGACATTTTGGAAATTTTTTAAATGGAACCGCTAACACCTGGTATAAGCTGTTCACGAGCTTTTTGGGACAGAGTTGGCTATGATTTTTTCTTTTTATGCTGGACTAACTGATTCGATGATGTAGCGGATGCAATTTTTTTTTTCTGTCTGTTCGACATTTTCTTGCCACCACATTGCCAGATTTATTATTTTAATATTCGTAAGAAAATAAATGATTTATCAAATGTATAAATTGATATTTATGTATTTAGTGTGTAAAGAGAGCCATTTTGGTATGAGGATGCGAGTTTTGTGCCGAGCGGTAGCGAGGCGCGAAAAAGCAACCGAATACCAAAATGGCTCTTTACACTCGAAATACATACAAAATTTTTTCTACGGTTCTAAATAAATAACAAAATTGTTAAATAATTGAAATTTCGATACACACCATTTGATGAAGTCGTTGTACCGCCGTTCATAAAGGCCGCGCGATTTTGCCGGCAACAACACTCGTTGGTTGCTGTCTGGGTCGCTTCAAATACTTCTGGCGGGGTGCAATTACCTTCAGATTCCATCTTCGCCTTCACAAAAACTCACAAACTCAATAAATCTGTTGCGTGATGAGATGGACGCACCGTGATGTAATTGTCAATAATTTTAGCCAGTTCCAGAAAAATGACGAATTAAATTAATAATCAAGTTAGCCATGGCGATGCGTAAAGTAAAATGAAGTGACGCGATTATTTCATTAAGACATTGTTTACGTGGTTGCGATGCTAAAATGGTTACTAGGGAAAAAATGTGTGAATCGCTAACTTTTCGCATTGACAGTGAGCGCTTAATAGTCAGTTTTATAGGTGACCGTAGAAAATAGTAATTTACAATACAAGTGCGTAAAGCTACTCTTTAGGCACTAGTGGGGTAGAGTTAAAACGCAAGTGAGCGAGCGTTTTAAGCCTCACGAGTGACTAAAGATGCTTTACGCATGTGTATCGTACAAAATTTTATCTATGATAGAATCTAAAAAATACGGTAAATATAAAAAAATATTTTACATGTAAATTAGAATTACTAGCAACCGGTCCTAATTTTGAGTGTTTTAAAAATTTTAAAACACGTTGCTACTGACTACGTGCCTAATGAAATTTTTTAAGCACGTTGCTATTAACGACGTAAACTAATGAAAATATGTTATTAAACGGTCATTTTACAAACTTAAAACTGCCAACTAAAAGGCAATTTTACACACTGTCGTAGATAAAATAATTTTAATTTCCGTCAAAGGAAAAGTTAAAATGCCCAAAATAATTTTGTTACAACAACAAATTTCCATTAAGCGATGCTACTTTCAATTTAAAAAGGACAGACCAAATTTTAAAAAACGCGAGTCGATGTGGAGACTAGAGAACATCCGGCAACAATGTACCTATTCAGAAAATATAACCTTAAACTGAAAACAACCTAACCTAACACAAAAAGTGTCAATTTCCATGAGGGAGTTTAGTTGCAACAGAGGTTCTGCTAACATAATTACTAGATGGTTATAGACTCACCTGGCCCAAAAAGATCGTGAACGGCTTATACAGTGTGATTTTTTAAAAACTCAATTGCAGCAGGCCCTGGTTAGCCTGAATAAGTTGGCAATACTGAAATGTATTGTTGGTGACACTGTAAGTCTATGTCAAATTCGAGCTTAGCAGGTTAGGTTTTGCGTCAGTTTTGACACATACTGACGCAAAACCTAACCTGCTAACCTCGAATTTGACATAGACTTACACAGCCGTATTCATAGTCGTTGAGTTTTTAAAAAATCACTCGCTATAATGAGTACAAAAATGATCCATCCAATGCAAATGAAACTTAGAAGTCAATTACAGACGATTTTAATTATCTGTTTGGAGGTCAGTGAACACTTAGTGCCGTGAAAAAACGCATAATAGACAGCAACCAAATGAAAACTTGCTCCATTATTATTATGGTTTGCTAGCAATTTCTGATCAAATTACCCCAAAAATTTCATTTGTCGGCCTACGTGACTACTTTGAACGGGGTTACAGCCGATTTATAGGACCACTCTTCATATTCTTTGTCCTTCAGATAATACCCTCACTGAAGGTTTTTTTCGAATGCCATTTTTCGTTTGGCAGATATGCAAAGTCTCGCCATGCAAGATGTTTTAACCAAGTATACCGCATCCCTATTTACGGTAGCTGCACCGACGTAAGCTAGACAGGCACCTTGAAGAGGGCGAAAATTTAGTTATTCTACCCCGGATGGTCGACCAATTTGTTTTGCGTGTCAACGCCCAGGTCACTATGCAGTCGATTGGCGAAGTACATCCTACCAGTTGAATTCTTTTCCACGCCATTCAAATCCTCGACGACGAAATCAATATCCTAAAAATTATCAACGACCGGTAACTTTTTTGTGTTCTCCATCGCCTAACCTAAATGGACAGAGGCGACACGATGAGAACCACCCTTAAATAATACAATGCGTGTTGCTGAACAATTAGCGCCTTCTTTTAACATTACCAAAATTTCTAGAAAAATTTTATCTATTGTCAGTAAGATATTTCTCACAAATGTTGCAATTGTTGTTGACACAAGTAGTTATCATAACATAGTGCTGATTTTGTGGAAGATATTCCTTTAACAAAAGTGTCAGTTAGGTTAACGACAGCAGACAATCATAAAATCTTAGCGCTAGGAGAAGCAAATATTTCCATTTCATTGGGAAACTTAGTTTTAGATATAAATGCTTTAATTGTTAAAAACCCACCACAACCCTTAATTTTAGGTGTACAATTCCTAAGGACTACCTTGGCAGTTATTGATTTTTGAAATTCAATACTAACACTCCATTGTAAGCAACCTCTAGTAGAAATAGCTTTTCAAGTCGACAATAGCTGCGGTAACTTATTATCATTATCTGCTACTAATGAAACCGCGATAGGTGACACATGTGGCAGTTGAATACAAAGTCAGTTTGTCAAATGATGTCATACTTGATACGAATGTTCCAGTTCCTGTAAACGTAAATATCAAACCGCAAGCCTCTGATAACACTATTGCATCACACTTTGATATCAGTAAATTTGTATTTTTTTTTTTAAACGTCATCTTTTGAAATCACCATTTCTAAATTTCCTCATTACATGGATAATAAGCTTGTAGTACAACTAGAATCTTTATTTTTATAAAAAACAAAACTGTTTGCTGGTACTACTTTGGGATATTATTGTGAAATTTCTACAATCGTTAGCAATAGTTTCCTGGTTCAAAGTGACACCGAGTATATAACTCATATTACCCATAATATTAACAACAATCTAATGGAAAACGAATGGGCTGAACTACTTAACTTTTTAGTTGAATTTTCCGATATCTTTGTGGAGTCTACACCAGCGATGGGATTTACTGATTTAGTAACCCACTCCATCGATACTGGAGATGCACCACACGTGAAATCCTGTCCTTATCATGTTTCTTATCCCGAACGAAAAATTATATACAAACAGGTTCAAGAAATGTTCGACAATAACATTATAGTCTCTCCTCAAAGTCCCTGGAGTTCCCCTGTAGTACTGGTTAAGAAAAAAGGGGGAGACTACCGTTTCTGTGTAGACTACCAAAAACTTAATTCAGTGACGAAGAGAAATAATTATCCGTCACTCCTTATTGATTATATTTTTCTCCATCTCGATAATGGTAAATATTTCTCATGTTTAGATTTGTACGCCGGATTAGCAATGTGGCTTGATGAATCTAGCAGAGAAAAAACAGCTTTTATAACCCCTGATGGTTTCTATGAAATCCAAAAAATTCCGTTCAGCCTTTGGATGGCCCCTGCTACGTTTCAGTCGTTAACAAATCGTGTTTTTGAAGGTCTAAAATAGAGAGAATTAATTGTTTACTTAGATGACATGCTTATTTTTTCAACAACCTTTCAAGAACATTTAATCAGACTTCGTCATGCTTTCGAACGACTAAGGAATGCTGGATTAACACTGAAACCCTCAAAATGTACATATGCACAAACTAAAGTCAAGCTGTTAGGCCATATAATTTCTAAAGACAGTATAGAACCTGATCCAGATAAGCTAAAAGCTATTTTAGAATTTCCTCAGCCTCACACCATAAAAAACGTTCAAAGTTTTCTAGATTTAGCTAATTACTATCGTAAATTTATTCAAAACTTTTCTAAATTAGCAAGACCTCTCTATGAACTTACTAAAAAGATACATCTTTAGTATGGAGTACAGAGTACGACTGCTTCTCAAACACTTAAGACTAAATTAATAAACCCTCCTGTTTCGGCACATTTTGATCCTGGAGCTCCAAAAGAGGTACGAACAGATGCTTCTGGAATACGCATTGGTGCCGTATTTTTACAAGGAAAAGGCAGTAACCTTTATCTTATTGCTTATATTTCTAGATCATTAACAAAGACCGAAGCAAATTACGCAATTTCAGAGCTAGAAGCTCTTTCCATCGTTTGGAGTTTAACTTAATTAAGACATTTAATTTTTGGCCTTCCTATCAAAATTGTCACAAATCACTATGCTATTTCCTTTCTTAAGACCTTGAAAAATCCTAAGGGCAAATTGGCTCGTTGGGCTATCAAATTATCTGAATTTGATTACAGTAAAACCTGCTAAAACGGAAACTGGTGGGTCCATGTAAAATTTCCACTTCATACAGGTTTCCATTTTGTCAGGTTTGACCTAAAAATTTATACGCCTGTGAAAGAAACTGCTTCAATGTCAAAACTGATCAAAACAAAATGATAACAAAAAAACGTACAGAAATTTATTAAGAAAATCAATCAGTTACATTTAAAAAAAAATCCATTATGGCACTTTGCTTACAATTTTTTATTTTACTGTCTATAGTCCGTTTTTCCAATTCACTCCTAATAAAAGTTTTCATGAAACACTCACTTTCGTTCTTCATACCCGATAAGAAAATTTCAACATGTTTTAGATAATTTATAGCTTCACCAAAATCTTCAAATGTTTAATTCTTGTATTACATCGGACGCATTTTCGTCTTCTTATTCATGAGATGGTGTTGCTGCTCGTACCAATTGCACAGCATCCACAATAGGACCCAAGTTTTCTATAGAAGGGCAATATTCAATATTCAAAAATTCTTCTTCGTCAATTTCAAATGCTTTTGATTGTTGCAACAACGTCCGTAATTCGCTTACTGCATCTAAAACTGTGACGGATTTTATCACTTCTGTAATGCTTTTAGCATCGTCATATTGGTTGATTAATGTTCGCAATAGATATTTTCTGTAATGGCATTTTAAATTTTGAATTATGCTTTAATCAAAGGGCTGCGTAACAGAAGTAGTATTCGGCGGCAAAAAACAAAGTTTGACGTTAAACAATTCAACTTTTGGGTGACATTCTGCGTTATCTAAAAATAAAATTACTTTCCTTTTCTGTCCTTTCATTTTATTGTTAAATTTCATTAAAAATTCGTCCATTAGTTGTGAAGTCAGCCACGCCTTCGAATTCGCTCGCCAAGTAACCGGTAACGTATATGTTTTGATGTTTTTAAAATATCGTGGTTTTTCTGCTTTATCAATAACTAGTGGTTTTTCAACTTCACCTGTCGTATTACAGCACAACAAAAGTGTGAGACGTTCTTTGGCATGTTTTCTGCCCATGCAAGCAGATGGCAAAGGTTTTACTGGGAAAAATATTCCCATTTCATCACAGTTGTAGATGTCTTCCAACTTAAAATCTTGAATTAGATCTGAAATCTTTTTATTGCAATCATTAACAACATTTTCGTCCAGATCTTTAGCTTCACTGTTTATTTATCTCCACATAATTTGATGCCCTTTTTAAAAACTTTCCAACCAGCCATTGGAAGCTTTAAATTCGGGCACTTCTAGTACTGCCGCAACCTTTTTAGCTTGTTCTTGCAAAATTGGGCCAGATACGGGAAGTAATTTTGATCAGGCACTCACAAACTACTCGAAAACAATTTTGTCAACTTCATCATAACCAGTCTTTTTTCGTTTTGATTGACTGCCACTGGAATTAATTCACTGATTTTGTATTTGTCTTCCTTTTTATTGTTTCATACACTTGCGTTTTTCCGCAATTAAATGTTTTTGAATGTCTTTCACGGGAATTTTCTTATCATGTAAGTTAATAATTTCCACCTTTTGATTTAAATTATACACTGATATTTTTTATTAGACATTGTAATGTACCTACGTAACTACTAACATGTTTAATACAATTTAATATACAACTTCACTACACAAACGTGTTTTAACAACCGAACTCTAACAACAGTGTAACAGAAATATGTACGCAAATATTTATGCGAAAAGCACCGAAAAATAAACTCCCAAGTGAAAGCTCATTTTCTAGGAAAAATAATTATGTACTAACCTAAACTGGTCGCACCGCTGGCCGCCCCGGGCTGGTAATCCTCCTTAACCTTCAATAGTACTAACATGACGTCTAAGAGACGGGCATATAGTTATTTACAAATTTATTACAAATTTTTTTTTAAACAAAGTACTATGCAATGATGTATCAAGCGTATTTTAATCACATAAAAAATATAAATTCATAAAAATATTGCATTTACAGAGTCAAATAGAAAACCGTGTTTCAATTTGTAGGTGTTAACTTAATTACAGAAAAAGGCAATTTTTTATATTTTTTTTTTATTTTCAGCAAACATATTGCAACAGACAATGGTATTCTAACACAACTTAACTTAAAAAAAGTGAGAAAAAAATACGTATAAAAATTCACACCACCCTAAAACTATACAAAATTAGTGCAAGATGAACACATTAGGGTCACTAAGTATAGCAGAATTTTCATCAATATTATGATCTTCGTTACTGTCCTCACTGTCTAATTCATTATACTACTGGAACACTTGCTGCTCAAGCAACTGTCTGTTGATCTAACTGTATTTGAGCAAGTTGGTTTTTGATCCATCATGAAAAAATAGTAGCGTGCAAACTAACGTCACGTCTCTGAGACGGTATTTATTTGTAAATACAAATAACTTCTGCACAAATAGCAGCAAAATTTTACAAACTGAGTTGTTTTTAGGTAGTTTGAAGGTAGATGAAGGATCAACCATAAATCTTAACGTTTGTTTTCTTTTCCAATTTTTTTTATTAACTCCTATTTTAAATAGAACACCCAGTATATTATTACATTCTTGAATTCAGCTTACGATTTTAGAGAAAATTTGTCTCTTGAACTAACGCTTTATTTTGTATGGTTTCTGTACAAATTGCAATTTTTGAAAATTTTTGACAAATGCTTGAATGTATGTACCTATGTATGTATGTATAATCGATAACCTCGTTTTACCTTGCGGTGTAGAAGCTGGTGCTTTATGTGCTTGTATCTGGCGCTACCATGCTCAACTTGCCCCGGGTTCGGGATACAAAGTTAAAGATTAAAAATCAAATTTTGGCTAATTATAAAATCACTATGAAAGGAAGT
The DNA here is from genome assembly GCA_940337035.1 of Agriotes lineatus. Lineage (NCBI taxonomy): Eukaryota > Metazoa > Arthropoda > Insecta > Coleoptera > Elateridae > Agriotes > Agriotes lineatus. The sequence continues at coordinate 133,478 of CALNHX010000794.1, forward strand.
TGTGTGCGTGTATCACACCAGATTTTTTGTATTATTATTGACGTTCCACTATTCCAACTTTGCTAACTTCAAGTTTCTTTTGAAGTTGACTGCTCATCAATTTTTTTGCCTTTTTGATGTTGGTGGTTGTTCAATATCACTTTGACTTTCAACAATATCTGTCTCGTGTTCCGAATTTGCTTCATAATCTTGGGAATGTTCTATTGATTGTTCTAGATCGATATGCAAGTCCTCGTCGTCTACTTCGATCACGTCCACAGTATTCAAACAAGATTTGCCCTGACAGAAACCACATATTACTGAGCAATGAAAACCTGCTTTGCGACAAGATACATTACAACCTTTGGCGCATTTACAAGAAATTAGTTTCAGTAATTCTTGGGGAGCTGCGTCTTGTACAGTGGGAATGGGCATTAATCCATTCTTTGAATTTCTCCATCCCCACTCGAAAGGTGATTTTTCGTTTCCATACCATAGCTGAATTTGGTTGTAAGTACGGAACGAGTGCAAGCGAGCTGCGTCTTTGGTTGGTGGTAATGATGCTAGATTTGGTAAACTTCTGTTAATAGATTGTACGAAACACTGGTATCTATACCTGTTCAATGATACACAGTGTGTTGATCCATACAGAAGAAGAAGAAATTGTGCTCCCACTTTATCTATTTCTTCTGGGGACGCGTTTGGGTCTTTGAAAATTTGAACAGCCTTCTGTAAGTTTTTCTCTTTCTGTAGAAGTTTAACGAACTTCATTTTCCCCTGCCTGTATAGTGCGGAAACAGTATCACAGCCACTAAATGCATGCAGAAATAAAGTGTTGTCCCTAATTGAATCATCCGGAATTACTCCCGCTAACAGCCATTTCAAAAGACTTATCGACTGGCCTATTAGCCAAAATTTGATTTTTAATCTTTAACTTTGTATCCCGAATCCGGGGCAAGTTGAGCATTGTACCGCCAGATGCAAGCACACAAAGCAGCAGCTTCTACACCGCAAGTATTATACATACATACATACATACATACATACAAGCATTTGTCAAAAATTTTCAAAACTTGCAATTTGTACAGAAACCGTACACAATAGAGCGTTAGTTCAAGAGACAAATTTTCTTTAAAATCCTAAACTGAATTCATAAATGTAATAATATACTGGGTGTTCTATTTAAAATAGGAGTTAATAAAAAAAATTGGAAAAGAAAACAAAAGAAACCCATTTTAGAGGTATTCGACTGAAAAATTGCTTAGCTCACATCAATACACAGTAAAAATTTAATAAAATTGTAAAGTTTGAAAAAAATCGTTAAAGCCGTTTTTGAAAAAATTCAAAAAAACTGAAAAATCACAAGAGTAAACAGCTACTTCCGGTTATGCGATTTTCTTCAAAAGCTTGCTGTCGCATCTAGATAGTACACAAAACTTATATATGAAGTTTCAACGTCATACCTCTTCTCGTTTTGAGATATTCTGTTAACAAACAGACACACAGACAGAGCAATGAACAAAAACATGTTTTTTGGGTTCAGGGCACTTTAAAACATGAAGATCTGTTGAAAACTCAATTTCGAATTTTTAGGGTGAATCCAATACTTCTTTTATCGTAAAAGAAAGTAACAAGCAAATGCTCGAAAAAAAATATATTTCGACGTCTATGAATTCGAAACAAGCGAATATATGACAAAAATGTATAGAACATTTTTTGTAGAGAATTTACTCTTCTTTAACTTTGATAACTACGTATTTGGCTCAAAAGTTGATACTAATCGAGATATTCACTAATATTAGGAAAAATATAAAAATTTAGACCTTTTTTTAAGCATAGCGGTTAAATCCGGGCCTGTCAAGGGGTGCAAAATTAATATATATTTTCTGAGTCTCAATAGAACAGATTAAAATTTATTCCAGCTTGTCCGGAATTACTCCCGCTAACAGCCATTTTAAAAGACTTATCGACTGGCCTAGTAGCTTCACTTCCATAAGCAAAATCTTGAGCATTTATTTTACTATAACCTACTACACCATTATTTTGATAGACTTGTATTGGCACATGAGCTTTTGCCGCGAAATCTTTGGTCGAAAAAGCTTTCTTTATTCGTGATATAGGCTCTTCTAGTAAAACCGAACATTTTGGAGTAACAATTTGAATGATACCCATTATGTGAAGCGTGTTATGACCGTCTAGCGTATTTACATTTAAATCAGCATTGTCTGCAACATATTGAATAAACGTGCCAGTTTCTGGTGGTAAGACATGAGGTGGTTGATAAAAACTGTAGCTGCTTCGTACATCACACTATCATTATAAGATGCACACAAACCGAAAGATGAAAAAATTTGTATAAGACATTTTGACCCAAATCGTCGATGGAAAAAAATTGAGAGACCCAATTGTAATTTGGTAAAAGACCGATGTCGAACAGCAGTCATAATACTATGGCTAATGTTTGTACAAACTAATTTTAAATGTTCAAAATTTAATCGTTTATTTTTTAGAATAACTTGCTCCAAAAAATAAGTCAGTGACTCTGGAATATTACTGTTAATATTTTCAAACATACGTCCTAGCGGGCGTAATTAGAATTATCGACTACTACAGATTGAATATCTTCTCGAATAATTGCTGCCGCAACTTCCAGGATCCCAAAGGCTTTTCTTTGTCATTTGAATTTTTTTTGTCATACCAAGCTCGATTAAAAATGTTAAATTTCCCGATTTTTCAGTTATAATAATTTTATCACCATACTTCAACTTTAATCGTATCTTGATGGTTCTGTTATCTAAAGTTGAATTTTCGCAAATATTTTTTAATTCTTCTAATGTAAACTGACAATCATCGCTATTTTCAATGTATGTAAATATTTCTTCCATTGCAAGATTCGTAGCTTCATCTTCAGGACGACCGACTTAACCCCCAGTGGACGGTCTCAAGAAGGAAATGTAACAATCATTATGATACTTAGCCTGAGCAGTAACTAAATCATATTCAAATCCAATGCGAGCAGTAACAGCTTTTGCTACATCATCAGAACGAGTCTCAACTACTTTCAGAACAGATTCTTTGAATGAAAGTGTAGCAACTTTACAAATTCTGCGCCGGTATTTCATTGCTTTTTTCTTTTCACACTCTTCATTCGATATCTCAGAAATGGCAATTTTTAGGAAGAAAAGTGCAAGAACAATTTTTATAGATAATTGCATGGTCTACAATTTTTGTCTGACATATTTTTATGATAAAACTGACCGTTTGGCTGAAAAATTCAAAAAACCCATTTTTGCAAACTTTTACCTTGAATAAATGGATCGAAAGGGATTTTTCACAATTTGTTTATGATGGTGTTTTCAACATTTGTACCAATATTCAGCTTCTTGCAAATTTTTGTAAGTCTACTACTAGTTTTCGAGCTAACTTGACCGGAGTATTTCTAGTTATTAAATACTTCTCTCCAATAACCTATGCTTTTAGATCCTGCCAGGACTCTTTTATTAATTTTGTTTTCGTAATGTCCTTCACTTGTGAATTCGACGCCTAGGTAGGTAGCTTTGTTAACTAGTTTTAGTTTTATCGTTGTTAGCTGATCCAGTTTGATACCTAAATGCTAGTCCTCTGGTTGTTTCTTGTTACCTAGAATCATATATAGTGATTTTACCGGATTTATTTCTAATCTAACCTTGCTTGCTTTCTTCTGAGAGTCTCTGACTAAGGATTTTAGTTCCTCTCTAGTCCTACACAAGAAGACCACATCGTCGGCATAAGCGAAGCATTGATGCGAGCTTTTTAAAATGTTTCGCGTTGAGTCGACACTGCTTATACTTTCTAGTACAATGTTAAAAAGAATTGTTGGTAAGGGGTTGGCTTGTCGGAGTCCTACATTGCTCTCGAAGATTTTGGAGTCTTCATTTTGGAACCTCACTTTATTTATTGTTGCATTTAGGGTCATCTTAACTAGTGCTATCAGTTCAGTTGGAATCCCAAGGTCTACCATCGCTTGGATTATTTGGTTCCTGTCAATGGAATCATAAGCTTGTTGAAGTCTAGAAAGGCTGCGTGTATTTGTATATTTTTCTTGCTACATTTCTCATGTACCTGTCTTAGAACAAATACGTTTTCCACCACTGATCTTCCTTCCTTGAAACCGGACTAGTAATGTCCGATCTTGTCGGCTACTTCTTCACATTTGCTAGCAATTTATAAGTAGCATTTAATAAGGATATCGGTCGATAATTCCCTGGTAGTGTCTTATTCCCTTTTTTTAATATAAGCCTTATAATTGCAGTTCTCCATTCCTGGGGGATGGTTTTGGATATCCATAACTGTTTTATTAAGTCAAACAACCTTTTGACTAGAGCTTCATCCCCATTTTTCATTAACTCCTTTGTGAAGAAGATGAAATTTTCATGAGATTTCTTTTATGTTTGTTTCTTGTACTAGTAAAATGTCAACTTTGTACTCGTTTGCTTCTCTTATCAGTTGTTTTATTTTTCCTTCTTTAAATAACCCTTGTCCATTCCAGAAACCTAGTTCCACTCTCCTTTTCTCGTGTGTTTTAACATTGGTTAGAGCCTTCACGTCCAGAAATTCCTTTCTTTTTATTTTTGTTCTGATCTTCTAATCTGTTTAGCCATCTCCTTAGTTCTTTCCCTCGGCTTACTGTCTCTGCTAGCTGTTTTAGTTCTTCTGGAGTGTACTTAATTTTCTTTTTATATTTCACTTGTTTATTCTCTTGGAACTTCCCTTTTAAATATTGTAGTTCTCTGTGTAATTCTTTCCTTTCCCTGTCTCGTACTTCCTCTCTTCTGTTTAATTCACTTATTTCTGCTAGTTCCTTTCTGAGGTTTAGTAGTTCTCTGGAATATCTCTCCCTTTCCTTGGGAGAACTTTCCAATTCAAGCTGTAGCGATTTTAGTAGTTCTGTGACCTCTTCCATCTCTAGTACTCCCTTAGCTTCTGTTGCTCATACTTTGGATGCACCAATCTCGAGAGACTTGGTTATGACGCGTTCGTGACGCGTGCGCCGGGTTCCGCGTACATGAACAACGTCCCAAACGAATGACCTTCTACACTTTCGCCGTACTTTTTCGAAAAATATACAGTTGCCAAGGTAATTGGTGAACATCCCGAAACGACTTACTTTTTATACAAAATTATTCGACAATATGGCATCTTATTCGTGTAGTTGGAGAAAGACAATATTCTATATAGGAAAAACGTTAGCACAGAAGGTGAAGCGAATTTAATAGTTACACCTAACGATTTAACAGAAGAAATTTTGTTTAGCCATCATAGCGACCCCTTGTCTGGCCACTTAGGAGTTGCCAAAACCTATCATAAAATAAAAAATAGATACTACTGGGACTACATGCTCAAAGACATGAAAAAATACGTTAAGTGATATCTGACTGACAACCTCGGAAAGTACAAACTCATTTCTAACGTGCTGGTTTGTTGCAACCAATTTCTGTTTCACTCCTTTTTAACAAGATAAGAATTGATTTATTAGGGCCCTTTCGCCAAAGTAACAAGGCTAATACCATGATCGTGGTAGCTATTGATTATGTGACTCGGGCTGAAGCCAAGGCCTTACCAGCGTACATAAATCAAACAAGTAGAGACACTCACTGTTGGTTCCTTTGATGTCAAAATACCGATTTGGATGACCTTGAAGGGTTCCTGGGGGGGGTACTTTCCGATAGTAATAACAGATGGCGCCACTACTTTGTCACATATGATTGGTTGCAGGGCTAGTAACCGGCTCTGATTGGTAGAACTTTGTGCTGCCATCTGATAGTCAAGCTTAGAAATACCCCCCGAGTTACTGTCTCAGGCACTCTAGACAGGTTTCAGCATTTTGTATGAGTGCTTGTTTAATGTATGTATGCTGGCCTTACCCAATGTGAAAGCCAGACCAGTAGCCTAATTTATTTTCGATAACATTATTAACAGGCATGGTTGCAATCGCTACATTCTAAGCAATCGTGGTAAGACTTTTCAATCCAAATTAGTCACCGATCTATTGAAAATAATGAGAATTCAAAGCACTTTTAAAACCTCATATCACCCTCAGTGTAACGTACTTTGTGAACGATTAAATAAAACATTGGCAAATATGTTATCTCTGTACACTAACACTAAACAAACTGATTGGGACTTATACTCGAGTTATGTTGTTTTTGCATATAATTGTGCTTGTCAACTCAGCTTTTGCGCTCTAGTTTTAGGAAACAAAACTGTCAATTTCCAACCAGCAGGAGCCAATTTTTATTAACTTCCGGCGGGAGCCAATATTTTTTTGCTCCCGCATTTGTGTTTATGTCACCATGGATATCACACCAAAGCTTTACAATGTTATTATAGAAACCACCAAAGATGAGCCCTGCGTCATCACAAGCTGAATTTAGTAACGACAAACATGCGTGTACATTTGTTCACAAACTCCATGCGTACGACAGTGATAGCATTACAATAAGCGTGTGTTATAATGAAAGTGCTTATTTGATTAAAGTAGTTTGAGTCACATACGCGCGTCGTCACTAAAACATCAACTGTCAAATAATATTTGTGAAGCCTTGTTCGTTTTTTCGGCGCGTTGTAACTACGTTTTCAAGTTATTATTTACGATTTGATACAAATTATGTCTATTAAAGGTAAAACGTTACGTTCGCAATCTCAGCAGCTCTTGTTAAATTTATTGGATTACTTCGAGCGAGAAAGGAAATTGGGGTCATATAATTCCATTGTCGTGTGTACAAGAGGTACCTAAATAAAACATAATCTGCCTAATTATATTTTACATCCATCGTTTAATTATTTGTAGAGGGCAGCGGAAGGTCTAGGCATTAATGTTTCTACTGTGAAAAAAGTTAAGAGTCGTTCTAGTATGAATCCAGTTTTATGTAGCCCTGGCAAGAAAAGACCACGTAAAAAGTTGAAATCTACTGATTTACCGGATTCCTCGAAAATGTTATAAGGGATACCATATACACGATGTATTCGAAAAAAAGCACATTACCATCAATTCACTGAATACTGAAGTGAAAGAAAGCCAAATTTTACTCAGTAACACCAGCTTAAATTCAATGCTATTGAATTAATATGGGCACATGCAAAACAATTTTACAATGATCACATCGGCAGGGATGGTTATAGTGATGATCGAGTTCTTGCAATGTGGAAGGAAGCATTAGAACAATGTACCAAAGATGTGTGAGGTAATTGTGTACGTCACACTGAAGAAAAAATTAGGACTTGGGATAAGCGTGAAAGGATTTTAGATGTAACTGTTGATGAACTAATCATTCATGTTGGCAACGATTCAAGTGGCTCTAGTTTAAGTAGTGATAGTGGTTAAAAATTGTAATTATTAATATATTTACATTATTTTATTTTAGTAGTTGGTTATCTAAATTCCTATGTTCAATGGAATTCTTTTTTGTAGTACTGCGTTGCGGAAGAAATACAGTTGTATATTTATTGGTTAGATTATTATATCGTTTGCAATTGTGTATTGGTAAATGATTTAAGTTGCATATAACCTTAGTCATCATAAAACCAAATAAACGCAAATAACTAAAACGAAAATAATTCACATTGACAGTACTTGACAGCTGTTTGTTTTTAGAGTACCTGTATATAGGTTACTAAGAGTTGGGCAAACAGCGGGATACATTTTGATTGGTTTGGATCACTTTTTACAAGGCATGTGTGATAAAAGTGCCTTTTTTACATATTTTGTAACATATTACGACCGAAAGTATCGCATTTGCAACTCTAAATTTTAACTAAATTGGGCGTGTATTCCTAATAGTCGGTTCTAGAGATTCTAAAGAATGATCAATACTCTGAAAACTCTCCCATCAAAAGCAAGGTAGCAAGATTGGTTCCTATAACCTCTTTGTTCGACATATGTCAAATATTTAATTTGGATCAAAATTGTATGTCAAATGAGGCTGTTTGCCCAACTCTTAGTAAACTATATACAGGATCTCTATTTGTTTTCCGGTTAAAGCGCCACCTATTGGCTCCTGATTGCTTGAGAATACAACTGATGCTAATTTGACTAGCAAGTAAAATCTTATATCATACGGATAGCATTGATGATGCAGGGCTCATCTTTCGTGGTTTCTATAATATGTTGATTTGGAAATTAGACAAAATGTCACTAGAGAGATCTAGAGTCACTATAATGATTTCCTAAAGCAAAATTTTTGAAATTTTGAGCTATAGAACATCCGTTTGAAGAAAAAATCATATATGTATCACTGGTTCATTTCCTCCCTTGTGTGTTTAATTAAATTCACACGTGGGAGAAAATAAATACCTTTGCTCCCTAGATATATAAATATAGGAGCTAAAGTAAAAACATTTACCCCAGTTCGTAAAGTTGGCCGAAGTGAGAAGTTACTGTTAAGATGGTTCGGTCCATATACCATTCTTAATAAGAAGGGTGATGTAGACTACCTAATTCAAATAAGATCGCATCCAAATTCTTACACAGATATTCTCCACATCAACCGTATACTCCCGTACCATAACCCTTGGACTCCTTATCCAGATTCCGAACCAGCACCCTCCGATTGTGAATAAGAAATTTGTGTGTAACACCTTCCACTTTTTCTTAGCAGCCATCCAGCATGCGGAACCCCAATCTACGCCGATATCCGGGAGGTGCTGCTGGTACAAACAGCAATAACGAGTAGCTGGCTCGTCTCCAATCTTCACGGCATCAGTTGGAATGCGGGTACGATCCCCTGTACCTACCTGGGAGCCATGCTTTTACAGTACCTGGCGGGGGCAAAGGTGATTTTGAAGGGAAGTCAGAAGATCACTTTCCTCAAAAAATGGATCCCAGATATCCTAGTAGAGGAGGCGGGCTGCAACATGCCATTTTGGGGGACGCTGCCTTGCCAGCTGCATAGGGACATGCACCATAAGTGTGTCTGTGAACAGGCACTGTATTTGCATACCCTGTGGTAAGAGCAGATCGCCCCTCTTCACAGGCCCGTCGACCATCACGGAGGTATCGCTCGTCTCCCAGGGGACCGCTGATCAGCCACCCCCAAACACCACATCCCGCGGGGAGCCTGAGGAGCAGCACCCTCAGTGGGACTGCCAACAACTTACCACAGAACTGCAACACTGGAATATCTTACCGGCAGGGGCGGAAGTTGATACAGATGAAGATAAAGATTTTAAATTAGAGTAATGATGATGATTTTAACTTTGAACATTTTTCTTTCTTTATCTATAAATAAATCATTTCCTTTTTTTTTATTAATTTCTTATACAGCTCACTTTCCTCAAATGTCGGGTCATGTCCTCATACTTGGAGATTTCCTCGACCTTCTTGGTCCACAGACTTGAGACTGCAAAAATAGTCGTAATAATTTTTTTCTTAAATGTAATTGTTATTTTCTATTATCAACTTTCATTACTGGTTGAATAGTAATATAAAATGGTGTATCAGTAATTGTCCCTTGGCTACAAGTCGGAGGAGTTGCCTTGTTTCCTACTTTGAGACTGCAGCAGTAGATCGTGAAATTTATTCCAAGGGACAATTAAAAGAAAAATATTTAAAAATAATAATAAAACCTATACCTATCACACTCTTTCTTTACAGTGCACTACTGATACAATTACTTTTTTTGCTACTATTCCACTCACATATCAAGCTCAATGGTACACCCAACAACAGATTAATCAATATATATCGCAAGATAGATTGTGTGATGCTAATGCTCTGAATCCTATTTGTAAAATGGGATCACAACTTAACAAATTACAAGATATTGTGATGGTTGTCTATCAGGACTGCTGATGTATTGTTATAAGTTAATTTCTAGGCAGAAAAGTATTTATGGATAGAAAAACTATCTAATTATTAAAAATACAAGGGTGAAGTTCAGCAGAAAATAACAGACTAACTATTCAAACATTATTAAGAAATTAGAAAGAAATACATTAAATTGTCAAAATAAGGTTCTAAAATATAAATTAAAATTATCATCATTGAAGTGGTATGAAGGGTTGTTCATGTTAACAGAAAGCAATTTAGAATTAAAAAGTAATTAATAATTATTACAAACTATAAGTAAGTTTGAAGAGATATGATAGTTCTAAGCTGAATTGTCAGAACAAAAATACACTGTATGTAGTTAAAAATAATCCAGGATGTTAGTTTTAAAAATTTTTGTATAAAATGGGAATTACTATGGTGAAACATTAATCTATATAAATAAAAATCAATTGCCGCATGTATGTTACATCATCATTGGAGAACGGCTCAACCGATTTGGCTCATTTTTTTGTGTTGTCTTCGTAATTATCAGGACAAGGTTTTTATGAAGAAAATTTTGGGAAAATCCACCGGAAAAGTTGGAAAATCGATTTTTTTCAGGATGGAAAAATCAGAATAGAACAATGGAAAAGTGATGTTTCAAAACATACACGCATAGGTCACAGCTATGATGTATACAAGGAATAAGGAAGGATATTTCGAAATTCAACCCCTAAAGGGATAAAAGGGGTAAAAAGTACAGTGACGCCTATAATTAGCCTAATGGCTGTTGGCTGAGTACCAAAATAAAAATTAAAAAATTAAAAATTAAAATTAAAATGGGAGTTCCAATTTTGTATGGAAAAATAATATTAAATAGACATTTCGGCTTGAAACTTCGTAGGAGTACTCCTAAAAACAAATAAGCGCACACGTATTTCGTGATTTTCTGAAAATCAACCCCTTAGGGGGAGAAATGGGGTAAATAAGTCTAAAAATCGTTATGGATGTCGTTAATTGAGGTTTTTTGGGACGTTGATTGTGAAAATGGCATTTATTTTTAAGTCCAAGATGGTGGACATGACATAAAATTAAAACTCTATAGTGGTGAAACGGGGTTTCAGAGACAAATTATTTTAGGGCACAACGTTTGCCGGGTCAGCTAGTTAGTAATCACTGTTTTTTCGAATTCTAAAATGTACATCAATAATAATAAGTAATCTTTATTTGAAAAAAAAATTCTTCAATACAAAGTACAATATCTATGTAATGAGAAATTTTGAACAAATGGATGTCGGCCTAAAAGTTATATATTACATATATAAATATTACATATTTAAATATTCTCTTACCGTGTATGGTTCTAAATTCATTAACAATTTATTAGTTTCCTTTAAAAAACTATTTGAATTACTTTCTAGTTTTTTAATATTTAGAGGCAGCTTATTAAATAATTTCATACACATATACATCACTCCTTTTTCCGTTTGCGTTAGTCTATGTCTAGGATATTGATAGTCTATTGTTCTAGATTCCCACATGTTATTTGATTCAAATTGCCGAAACAACTCTTTATTGCATAAGCTATGTTGTATCGATAAAAATAAGGAATAAAACCCTTTTATAATTAATTATTTATTTATGAAATAATTGACAAGGGTGCAACGGAGTAAATTCAGTGATAATAAAAGAAATATGTGTGAATTTTAAATGAAAACAAACTATAACATGGAGAAGACCATTTGACTAATTAAATAAGAATTAAGAATATTGGAATTGGTGAGGTGAATTCGTTTGAACCTGAGTAATTGAACGAGCTGCGTTTCAAGTTGCTGTCAGGCCGAAGATATCTGTAACTGATTTGAATGGGTATGCTTTCATGAAGTTATTATTGGAGTAAATGTGAACCTTTGATTGCTGGTTGGATTCCATACGAGTCTCAGTTAAGGTAGATACATCTGTGATGGGGTTTTGAATTGAGTATGTTGTCACAAAGTCATCATTAAAGAAATATCCCTGGATTGGAGTTGATTGGTTGAATTTCGTGCGAGTTCCTGTAAGGAGGAAGATATCTTGGAATTGCTGTTGGATGTGTTATAAAGGATTTACCATCTGAGAGAGCTGATTAGTTTTTGGAATTGCTGTATAAGACTTCCATAGTGTTCTATCCATTGTGACGCTGTGGCTTCAAACTGAAGTAGGAATTTTGGTTGGATATATAAACAAAGTACCAGAATAAGCTGGTTGCATGTGCACGACTCGACAAGAGAATTGGAACAATTCAATTAAGAGAAGATAACCAGGTATTATGTAAAATAAACATTAATTAATTTCAACAGTGAAATAATAACTTATGTACATAAATACTTACTTTTATTCACATATTTAAACTGTGATGTTACGTAATCTTTTTACTAAGGGCACCAAAATTACACCTCAAGGTAAGCTCAAAATCGGAGAAATACATTCACTTAAATATATGTTAGATTAGTAAAACCACTGGATAATTACCAAAATCAGTATAATTTCTTTAGATATATTGAAATGGTATTAAGTCCACAACTTGGCTCTGTTTGCAGTACAAAATTTTCAACCAAATCAATAAAGCACAGACTTAGGATATTTTATATAATTGCAATTTTAAACAAAAATAAAAATATTAGAGAGTTTGAGCACCTTGTACGTTATACGCTAACGCTATTTAGAGCCAACTGCGCAGACGCAGAAAATACCGTAACGCTAAATATTTATCGGAGCACGTTATTTCACTATGAATAGCGTAGAGGTTTACCGTAAACGCTATTTGATTTGTGAGGTTACGTTACTTTGTTTACTAAGGCAGAAGTTTGCTTGAACTTGAACCTTACCAAGTAAATTGAATAATGGCAAATAAAAACAGACTTTTCTCCTAACGCTGCAATATTAAATAAATCTTCCATCCTTAAAAGTATACTCTGAAACCAGTTGAAAGGATGCCTAATTTCTTGTAATAGTTATGTTATTTAGGTAATTACTGCTCCTTGCATTTACTTACCAATAATTAACAAACTGAGGAAGTATACTACAACCTTTCAATATTTGCTAGATTGTGAGGTTATGTATGTTCAAATACCGTTTGTTGTTGTGCTCAAACTCTTTAAAATGATACCCTCCCGTAAAAGTTTATCGTCACTAGTCACGTGACTTTATCGTTAACGGGAAGTTTAACGTCAAAGTGCTCAAACTCCCTATTAAATGCATTGATTATGAAATGCGAGAAACAGTAATTAGTCAGATAAAGGCACGCAAAGGCAAAGCATATTTCAGAGGGTTTAAATTTGGCTTGTGAATAAAGTAATATATAAAATGATAGGTTTGTGCACATTTAAAGCCAAACCAAACAAAAGTAATTGACACAAAAAGGTTGTTACGTGCATAAAAAGAGCGTAGTTGTCAATAAAAGCAAAGGACTGTGAAAATTGTGATTACGCTGAAGGGTAAATCAAGACGAAGAAAAATCTAGAAAATTGCAAAGAGCAAGCCTGAATGGAGGCAACAGAAAAGAAGCAAGCGACGTAAAAAGTGCGGAACTCAAAAATCAGTGCTTTAATAATTAAAAACATAGTGCAAAAGCAGAGCAGTGAAATTAAAAACGTTTGTGAGTGCAACGCTATAGAACAATATTAGTTATAAGCAAAAAGACAATATTTTGGATTAAGAAAATGTTAGATTGTAAGTTATGTAATCAAACTTTACTCTATTTGTGGTAAATATTATCCAACCTAATTTCCAATTAATAGTAGAATAACACCGTATCTTAGCAACATGATGCTTTTTTGTCATTAACAGAAAGAGCAATTGAATAAATTAATTTGAAAGGTTGTTGGATTTGTGCTCCACATGTGATTAAAGTTTTATAATAATAAACGAGTATTTTACAACCTAAAAAGTGGTCCATTTTATTCCCAAAGTGGTAGTGTACCTGTGATAACCTTTGCAGCAGTTTCCACAACGAAAATTTCACAAATTTACAAATCACATCTCCGACAATATCGGGACCCGCCCAACTGCAAAGTACGAACTTCAAGAGGTAGGGGTGCCTGCAATTTAAGTGTTAGCGTTCGGGTAAACGACTAGAACCCAAGATTAAATCTTGCCGAAGAGGGCCAGCGTTTTTCCAAAAGGCCAATTACTTCGTGGTTTTCGAAAATCGAGCGGCGTCACCAGGTTTTGTTGGCAAAATCGGCCAGAATCAAGCTTCATAAACAAAAGAAAGTTGGCATCCGAACAATCAAAGTGAGGTTTGACATCTTAACAATGAAGGGGATATTTTAATAGTTGCCAAGCGGGAATATTCAATTAATTTACCTGACGCGTTCTCACTGTTATTTCACGATTTTAAACGTTCAATTTCACGCTGTACTTAGAAACCATTTTGTGTTCAGCTGTCAATTTACGAGATTGTGAATTTTATCTACTGATAACGAGCAAATAAGCTACGTTGAAACAAATAACCTAAAATATGAGAATATAGTCCGTTTATGAACCCAACCCATGAGATAAGAAGTTTTGTGTTGCCGAGAGCTAGCGTAATCAGTATTGCAGTCCAATAAAATAGAAAGAGGGGCATTTAACCATTTTATTTGTGCGATTAATTACATATTACAGTTCCATTTTAACCAGCCTGAAACCACTGATAGGCAAGTTTGAGCACACAGTATAAAAAAATATAAACCGAGAATTGTGTGTGTACTTGGAATTTACCATAAAATTTAACTTATATTATTTTTATACCAAAAATAAATAATTACAAACAGGCATCAGATAGGGGAGCCTTTGCAAATTTATGTCGCCCAACGTTGGGGCAAAGGTGAATTTTAATTTATTCAGACTGTCCCATTCAAAATAACAAGGCAGTCATCACAATATATACATCGAATAATAGGACATAAATGAATTATACATTATTTAATTGATAAATGTTCTTGGGGCTGTATCTGGCTTCCTGGCTTGGGCTGCAACCGACGATGCTGGAGTGTACTGTGTGTGGGCTCTTCGTGAGCGGTCCACTAGGACCCACGCCGATTCTCCAGGAAATGGACCGCGTAGGTATTTTGACCCTTGTGCCGATACGCACGTTGCTTCGTGGGAAAATGATTCGAGTAGCTCTCTTGTTCCGTCCAACATACTTCCGGTGCTGAATTGTTGACAGCGGCTGGCGATTACAATTTGCCTTTGTAATTAGCAAGTTTTAAAGTTTACCTGGAGTCAGCGTTAGTGCTGAAATCCTGAAGCGAGGACTGCTGCTACCTCACGCAGCCTGGACAGCACTCCTGGGAGTACCGTGACTTCACATCCAGCAGATACAGGACATTTGCTTATGAACCGAGAGGCGATGTTTTAGCAGTCATCTGATGAATTTGCTGTACACAGACTTCGGATCCCTGGACGGCCTTTTCTAAGCGTCTAAAACAGATTCTACAGGTGAGTTTCTCAGAGAGCGGTCTCTAGATTGTAGCCACTCGCAAGCAGCACCGGTGATGCAATCTTTACGGGCCTTAGCATTAGTGAAATTAGGTTATGCGAAGTATTGCCCTTCTGGAAGCGCCAAGATTTGTGCTTGGGGTTATACTGGTGCAAATAATACGAAGCGGTCTGGTCGGATAAGCTACGGAGAGGTTTAGACTTCGTCGGGCTGACAGTACTCCCTGTCATCTCTAGGAGCCTATCTGGATAAGGGTGGAGTATTTATTCCTTTTAAGACAGTACGCCCTGTCAGATTGGAAAGGGGAGGTAGGCAAGGAGAGGAATTGGGGACAGGGCATGTAATCTCAAGATTTCAGAATGGCAATGTCGTCTTCTTTCATACCTTTTCGTGCGGCGCTATCTGTACACTTGCCCTCGCTTCTAGTGGAACGGGAACGACACCGTCGTTCATTTAACGATACGTTGCACAGAGCGAGTCAAATCCCTTATCGCCTTTTCGCCCGTCGAATCGATGCAGCACTTGATTGCGCGATGTATTAAATTTACATATATTTTATGTATGATATAAATTCAATACAGGAGCAAGCGTTACAAAACTAATATGTCTTGTGTTATATGTCATATTAATAGTCTAACAGTGACATTTGAGAGTTATCAACTAATTCTGACATAACTTTTCATGAAAACAAACCATGCTTACAAATATTTTGATGGTTTTCTAAAGCAAGAACCTACCTGAATTATAAGAGAGGTTGTTCTATTACTTGAGCTCGTAAAGCAAATAAATAATTTGATTAAATAAATTTGAATTAGTGCAAATATCTTATTTAAAATATTCTGAATTATATAAACAAGAATAGCGTAGTAGTATAACAACAGCTATTACATAAATATTGGCATGCAACATAGAGTTAATACTGTATCAATATATTCGATACAGAATTCAAGTTATTCAGGAAATCATTCGACCCTGAATCAGGGGGAACCTTCTGTGCCAACATATTGTAATGACCCCCGTACTTAATAATAGGCAATAGTAAATAAAAATATAGTTAATCAGGACTGTGTACTGTTTGAGGCTTTCGCGGTTACTTGAATTATTCTCCTTAGCATAGAATTTCGGCTTAGACCTCGTAGTATTTGTATATGAACACCCAGCATTTTCTGGCTTAATGTGCCTTGCACCTTGTGAAGTCGAGCAAAAACCCGCGCGATGGCCATGCTCTTTGGTGGCTCGTGTTGTTTGACTATCTTGAGAACGAGGATACTTAGGCAGATTTGGCCGTTTTGCTGTTTGTGCATCCATATTCACTAACGTTTCGCAAGACCTTGCAGCTTGCATCATCAGAGTGAAAGTCGCACTGCGACAGTTTATATTTTTATAGAGAACATGGATACATAATACATACATACATAATATACCAGAAAACTTTCTTATTACAAGCAAAAAAAAAAACGAAGACGACTGGACCCAAAACTGTGTATTTTATGATTGGTTTAGTTCGTAAAGAAGTAAGATTTTATTTGATTCACAGTACAGCAGAAGATGTCAATGACATGACTAACTGAGTTGCAAATCTGTGCCATTTTATATAAAGGAGAATTTTTCAAGATATTTGTTCGTGGGCTTTCAAGGTATAATCAGTTCCTATTTCTGGCTGCTTGTTGAGGAATGTTAAAAGCCAATTGTTGTAACAAATTAGGGGTTTTCACTTTATTTTGCACAATTTTGCTTAATAGGGAAAGAGAATGGCACTCGTTTCTTTTTTCTAAGCTAATAAAATTATGTTTATTCAGCAGTTCGTCACGTGATATGCCTCTCTGCGGATATGTACCATCAGTTTTAAATTTAAAGCTTTTAAAAACAAACCGTCTTTTAATTTATTCCAATCCGCAAACGGCGAGGTCTGCCTATACTCAAAACACTGCATAAATTATTTAGGTATGACATTTTTATTTATTGTGTGTAGAATCTCATATAAAGTCTGCATATTCAGTAATATTAAAATCCCCCACTATCAAAACCATGCCATCACAGACTACATGAATCGATTCAAGTGGTTCAAACAATTGTTCATATTCTGAAACTTTAGCTCTAGGTGGTACATAAACGCAAATCAAGTAAAAGCAAGCAAAGGACAGTGTAATTTTTACTGCCATTAAATCAATAAAATGAAAAATAGGGATAGAAAGATCTACTATATTAAGTTGTATTGATTTATATTTGTTATGAATTGCAATCAGTACGCCTCCTCCCCTCGTTGCAAATTTTCGGTCCGATCTATAACCAGTAAAATAATTAGGAACTAGTTCTGAATCGTTAATGGAAGATTCAAGCTAGGTTTCAGTTAAAGCAAAGATCTTGTATTCACTCTGACTCACTGAATTAAAAAACTCTGTCATTTTTGTGTGTAAACCTCTCGTCTTTTGATTAAGAACTGATAATAGTAGATTATGTCATTAGGAGTAAAAGTGATACTTTATGTGGCAAAGCTGAAGTTTATTTAGCCGAACGTTAGTGAGGCAAATAATTCAGCTAAGCCACATAAAGTCACTTTTACTCGAATAACATATATAGTCCATTTACTTGACATCTGCACTGTCAAACTGACATTATGTTGGCACCACTGCTATTTTTCACATTTTAACAATTAAATTACTGTACAGTCTAATAAAAAACACATTATTTTTGAGGTATAGTCAAGACATTTTTTTAAATTTTGACACTGACAGTGCAGATGTCAAGTAAATGGACTATACTAATTTATTCACAATTATCAATTTTAAATTGCTTAAGTTATAATAAACTGATTCATAATGTATGCAGTTAAAAATAGTCTGCAGTTTTCAACATATAATTTTATTTTATTCCAAGTTTACTCTTAAATCATACATGCTATTGATCTAATCGAAAAGTTTCGTATGAAAACGACACCCCACTCAAAATTGAGTTAATTTAAATCTTTGCACCCTGCATTACGATTTTTTGTTTTAATTCTCTATGTGTTTTACAGATGTCAAAGAACGAGCACGGTGGACCCCAACGTCTGTTTCGACTCTGCATCAAGCCTTTGCTCGATACTTAGATAGCTCATCACTACCATCATTTACAGATATTAGAGAATTCAGGTCAAAATATCCATGTCTACAAAATAGGTCTTCGCCTACTATCAAATCTGCTCTTAGCAATATACGGAGGAAACGTACCCAGTAAAATTGAAAACAAATTACTTTGTAATTGGCCAAGTTAATTTTAGTGCAGTGTTTTTGTTTTGTTCACAAGTTGTTTTTTAGATACCTACTACTCTTTATAGATGTTTCGTTGTTTTACTTTAAATATGGGTGGGTCCCGAGTGGTGTAGCTTGAACAAGCGTCCACGTTCGATCAGCAGAGTTAAGCAACGCTGTCTCTGGTCAGAACTTGGATGGGAGTTCCACGGCTGCATCTCTCGGCGCCTCGTGGTACGGCTATCACGGAAAAAAGTTGGTCCCGGCGGTCATACAACATCATGACAGTCGTTAGTGGGGTTGGAAGTCCTCATAACTGCACAGCGACGCCTATAATTGGTCTAACGGCTGTTGGCTGAGTGCGAATTAAATAAATAAATAAATAAATAAATATTTTAAATGTTTTTTTACATCTTTTTAGCAAGTTCTTATATAAGATAATCTCTGAAACTTCTTTTTGGCGTGAATTTATAATTCATATTCTTATTTGGGTATTTCGCCACTCTGCAAATTAAAAATATTAAATAACGAGCGTTCCGAGGGACAATCTGCCCTCGTTATCAACGATTAACAATTAAAAAGAACAAGAAACTTGTTGATTATCTATACCTACTTGATCTCATCTTTAAGAATCGATAGCCAACTATTGTCTAAAAATATTGAGAAAGACGACACGCATTTTCCTTTGTGAAGTAAAATATATGCCGATTCCTTAATTTTACGTTTAGTTGACATCGATTCTTTAGACATGATCTTTGTGTTATGCCATTGTATTTTGTGATTTTCATCCCAAGCATGTTCTGCCAGCTTAAGACTTATTGAATTGATAGGTTTTCATCATATTTTTATGTTCTTTAACTCTATAACTGCTAAAGGTGTGGATGTTTCACCGCTGTAATATTTCCCGCATTCACAGGGAATACTATATATACAATTCTTTGAATGTTGTTCTTTGTTGAACGGTTTAGTTTTTTTAAGAACTGACCGCAAGGTATTCATTGTTTTGAATACCATCCTAACATTGAATCTATTTCCAATTCGTCTAATTTTGTCAGATATGCCTGAAATATTAGGTATAGTTAGAGTATTATATGTTTGAGTGTCATTTCTTTGTATGTCTGTGGCATTGTTTAGTGTACAGCTATCCAGAGACTCTTGTTTGGAACATCTTCAATACACGAAACAATGCCACACGCGTACAAAGGAATGACACTCAAAAATATAATTCTCCAACTATACCATATATTTCAGGCATATCTGACAAAATTAGACGAATTGGAAATAGATTCAATGTTAGGACGGTATTCAAAACGATGAATACCTTGCAGTCAGTTCTTAAAAAAACTAAACCGTTCATCAAAGAACAACATTCAAAGAATTGTATATATAGTATTCCCTGTGAATGCGGGAAATATTACAGCGGTGAAACATCCACACCTTTAGCAGTTATAGAGTTAAAGAACATAAAAATATGATGAAAACCTATCAATTCAATAAGTCTTAAGCTGGCAGAACATGCTTGGGATGAAAATCACAAAATACAATGGCATAACACAAAGATCATGTCTAAAGAATCGATGTCAACTAAACGTAAAATTAAGGAATCGGCATATATTTTACTTCACAAAGGAAAATGCGTGTCGTCTTTCTCAATATTTTTAGACAATAGTTGGCTATCGATTCTTAAAGATGAGATCAAGTAGGTATAGATAATCAACAAACGTCAATGTCAAACAATTCATTGGAGGTTGGTTGTTTTTCCTTCCAGTGAAAAAAGCTAAGTTTCTTGTTTTTTTTAATCAATCGTTGATAAGGAGGGCAGATTGTCCCTCGAAACATTTGTTATTTAGTATTTTTAATTTGCAGAGTGGTGAAATACTCAAGTAAAAATATGAATTATAGTTCTTATATACATCCTATTTTATGTTCCTCCAAGTTTATAAAATAACTATGTTTTTCTTCAAACAGCAGTAAAATATGGCATTATACTGCTGGATTGATGATGCTAAACTGTCACTTTATTGCCAAGCGGCAGATAATATCTGCCGCTGACGACTTTATCTGACGAGATCAAGTAATTTTCTTCGAATTTTGTTCACAAAGTTGTAAGTAATTTGTTATAAAAACGTTTGAAGAAAAAGTACTATATGTTATTCGGAGCAAAAGTATCTTTATGTGGCTAAGCAGATAACCCGTCCAGCCTCGCCACATAAAATATAACTTTTGCTTCTAATAACATAATATACTATTATCCGCAAACGTCATAAAAGTGACAACTTACCTATGTGTCTTTATTGACAAGGTAGAAGCATTGATTAAATAAGTAGAAGAAGATACGCAACTTTACGGAGCTGATTGTGCTGTAGAAATGTAGCGACCTACAGATGGCGCGTGTCTCGCCGTTTCTACCGAAACTTTTTCAGTTTACCGGCAACAGTCGTCGTGTGAACATCTAGCTTTGATTGGACGCCTGACCCTCAACCAAGTACTTCTACAACCAGCATAGATTTGGAATCCTGCAGTACGGTTTATCTTGCTGGCTATCTAGCATTTAAGCTTTTAAATAAATACAACTGCGAAATATGCCAGAATAAAATTGTTAAGGCTGAAGAAAATTTGTATTCTGGCAATGAATTTTATTTACTGTGTAAGGATTATGGTGCAGAAAACATTAAATATTTGAAGAGGCCGTCAGACTGCTTTATAAATTTTATTTCTAAGTTATTGTCGCTCTTTAATGTGTCATTCACTGATTTTAAATGTGCCAAAAATGTTGCTAAAAATATCACGAACTATTTAACTACAGAAACCGCACAATTGTGTGAACAAATTTGTAAGAACCACATGAAGGACACTATTAACTTATTAATTAAGGTAAAAATTTATAAAAACCTTAAAAATGAAACTGAACGTATCGACTCAATGCGAATAGCTTCTAGTAAAATAGAGTTTATTTAATTTAAGATTTTAAAGAAAATTTTGAAATGAAATGTATATATACTTATTTGTATGATTGAAACCTATTGAGTTCAGAGCCGTAACTAGGGCGTGGTAAAGGTGGCGCTCGCCACAGGCGCAACTGCGTTGAGGGCGCAAAATTACTGCATTTTTTATTAAAATAAAAAAATAATAATAATGCTCCATTAAAAATTGCCAATTTGCATTCAAACTCGGATCAAGTTAAAGCTTACTTTCAATTTTAACACGTTTGACCTTGAAATTTCTCAAATTATTTTTATTTTTGCATGTTTGGATGAAGTTATAAAATTGCCACAAGCGCTTAATACTCTCGTTACGGCTCTGATCGAGTTTATGATCTATTTTAAGGAAATTAATGTTTCGAATAAATTAATATTATGTGTTTTTCTCGTATTTGTTTACACTTGTCTCTTTTTTAAACTTTGACGTTTTTATACTATTGGAGAAATTACTTTCTAAATATTCGTATTGTGAACAATTAACCTGGATTTTTCCAATAAAAATACGAACTCAAGTAAATGAACAGGGGAAACCAAATAAAAATAAAATATTTTGGAAATTGATAGTGAATCTAGTTTTCCCATATTTCGTCGTTAAAATACAAATACCTACGAAACAAATATTAACATATGTATCGTTTGCAACGGGTGCCGTATTCTTAAAGAACGTTGGCGATAGGGTCAAAGCATTGAAAGTTACATTTCTAAATGGCTTAGCGTCGTAATCTTCGTTATTTGTTTATATATGTTCACTGCCTAACTGATAACACAAAGTGCAACTCAGTAAAAGATAATCACATCGTGGCCAAAGAAAGGAAGTTGAGATATTTCGCGCTAGCGGCGCCACGATCTTGCGAATCAGTTGCTGGAAGCGGGGGACGCGGGTAGCAGGGAGATGCAGTACAGATTTTAACGTTGCGTTGCATATCTTTATAGTTATTAATCAATGGTAGAAGTATCACTTTATCAGATTAAGCAGATAAAATAGAAACTTTTCCATACTTTATGTGCCTAATCACACAAAATACAAAACTCAAACATTACAGCGAAATGTTCACATCGTAACCACAGAAAAATTGTGTTAGGTATTAGATTATTTTATTCATTTACTTGCTAATAATTAGTGTTACTCTTTATTAATTTTTAATTTATCTGAATACGTTTGCGGATAAAATAGCGTATGTTATTCGGTGTAAAAGTGACTTTATGTGGCTTAGCTGAATTATTTGCCTCACTAACGTTCGGCTAAATAAACTCAGCTTTGCCACATAAAGTATCACTATTACTCCTAATAACATAATCTACTATTATTGTCAATATTGATTATTTGTTATTTCTATACAGGCTGATGAAATTATCATGTAACAACATTATGCATGGTTCTGCATAATGGGTTGCCTATAAGCTGTTTCATGATAATTTAATCCGCCTGTATTTTATGGCTTGTTTTGGTTGATTTTGATATTTTTTTCTGTAAAATAATGACTACTTTGAAGTGTATTGTATTTATGTACTACTTTAATACTTGCTAATATTGTACATCAGTTTGTTTTTAAAGAATATTGATGCTTGTAGAAATAACAATTTTTTGTTTTTTACTTTATTCTCTTTTTATATTATGTAATGTATTGAATTATTACAATATGCCTTTATTAAATTTTTAATTAACTCTTTATTTCTAATTAGTTGAATACCTATGCTGTTCAAAAATTGCAAATAATTTTTTTGACTAAATGCGATAGTAACGGTAGCACTGTTTGATAATTCCTATTTTCTATCTAGGTAAAATATAATTAAACACAAAATTTTGCAAATTTACCTACCTAATAGCATATTTAAATGAAAAATTTTACTTCCAATTTTTGAGTGTTTAAAGGGTTTTAACTTTTCTGAAAAGTAAGGGAATTTCGTAGCTTTATTTATTGGCCAAGAAAAGAATTTTGCTATTAACAAAAATCGTATAATTTATGCTCTTGCGTATTAGTGATGTCAGAAAATTTCACATAACTAACGATTATTAAATCTGTAGTTTCACTGTTCAGCAGTCCTATTATAAATCCATTTTTATATCGGCAACACACTAAATACTGGTTTTGTTTTTCAAAATGGATCAAAGAAAACTAAAATAATTAGGCCAGGAATGCCATTTTATAAATGGGAACCCTATGATATATTTGTACAGAATTTTCATGTTTTTAGTAAATCGTGTCTACTAACTTTCACAATTTACATCTGCTTTTAATTTAATACTAGTAAATAAGCCTCCTGTGCAGTACATTTTAAGCTAGCAATCCTTTAAATGATTCATTTTAGTAGACTTAACTGCAGTATGCATTTCCTTGTTCGATTTAATTTGCTGTTATTAATACTGGTTTTACCGAGGTACATTTTTTAATGTATCTCCTGTTGTTGTCTGAACGTTTATTTCAGGGATTCTTAGTAAATACATTATTCAACATTAAATGTATTTTACTCTGTATCAATTTGAATCGTTTTTCTTACTGTTAACAGGGTTAATTTAAATATTTACAAAAATCCTTTATGGTAAATTCCCTCCAGTGGTTTTTAGCATATTTCTCAGTATAGTAATCTATATTACCGACACGCTAAACTACCGTCTAATACAGTGGTCGCCAACCTGTCGATCGCGAGCTACCGGTAGCTCGCGGGGGCAATTCTGGTAGCTCTCACAACGATTTTAATTTAAAAAATACAAAATCAGAGAAGCTTCCTAAAATTCCACAAAAAAATGTAATTGTCATAATATTAAACATAAACAGCGGCAACGTTGCGGCGAGCGATCTGCCGCTGACGCCATCAAGCTAGAATCGGCTAGAATCGGCTAGAACCGACCAGCCGGACCAGTGCGTTAGTGTTCGAGAACGATCTGGATTGCTTTGAACGGGATAAATACGCACGGCGCGGCGACATTGCGCTTAGTTTAAAACTGAACGCGTGTTGGGTTAGTAGTGAACAACAAAAAATAATATTATGGCAAGCAGTTGTAAGAAGGTAAAGACATACCACTTTCATTCGGAATGGGAAGAACAATACTTTTTTACAGAAGTTAAAGATAAAAATGTGTGTTTGTTATGTAATACTTCGGTCTCCGTTGCTAAAAAAGGAAATATTGAGAGACATCATAAAACTGTACATTCTAATTTTGAAAAATCATTCCCACTACATTCTGCCGCCAGAAAGGAGAAACTGAAACAGTTAAAAAAGCAGTTAATTGGACAACAATCAATATTTTTAAGAACAATCGACAAAAATAAGGCTGCAACTGAAGCATCGTACCGTGTGTCCCAGATAATTGCACAAAAAAAGAAACCTTATGAAGACGGGGAAATGATAAAACAGGCGTTTTTAGAAGCTGCTGACTCGTTATTTGCCAACTTTAGAAACAAAGACGAGATAGTTTCAGCTATAAAATCTATGCAACTTTCTGCTAATACAGTGATGAGACGTGTAGAAGTAATGAGCAATGATATTTTTTTACAGTTAAGAACTGACTTAGATAACTGTGTTTATTTTTCACTTCAACTGGATGAATCAACAGATGTCGTTGACACTGTCCAGATGGCCGTGTTCGTCAGGATGGTTTTTAGTGATTTTACGATTAAAGAAGATCTTTTGAAGTTTATTCCACTGAAAGGACACACTACTGGACAGGAGTTGTTTTCTCATTTAAAAAATATTATTTCTTCCGAGAAAATTCCAATATCGAAAATGGTAGGCTTGACAACCGATGGCGCTCCAGCTATGGTGGGTTTTGATAAGGGTCTGGTGGCGTTATGTCGTAAAGATGAAACTTTTCCGCAATTTCTCTCTTACCACTGCATTATCCATCAGGAAGCATTATGTGGAAATTTCCTGAAACTAAACAACGTTATGAAACTGGTGGTAAA
The DNA here is from genome assembly GCA_940337035.1 of Agriotes lineatus. Classification (NCBI taxonomy): domain Eukaryota; kingdom Metazoa; phylum Arthropoda; class Insecta; order Coleoptera; family Elateridae; genus Agriotes; species Agriotes lineatus. The sequence goes on from CALNHX010000794.1 coordinate 158,824, forward strand.
AATTGTGAACAAGATTAGAGCTCAAGCGTTACAAAGAAGATTATTCAAAACCTTGGCCGATGAAGTTGACTGTCAATACGGGGACCTACTCCTTCACTCTGAAGTCCGATGGTTAAGTAGAGGACGGGTGCTGAAACGTTTTAATGATGTCCTATCTGGCATAGTTAAATTTTTCAAAAAACGCGATGAACCGACTCCGGAACTAGAAAATTCAATCTGGCTTAGAGATTTTGGTTTTCTCGTGGACATTACCGAGAAATTAAACGAACTTAATTTGCAGCTTCAGGGGAGAGACAAAGAACTAGCAGAAATGATTTCTGATATAAAAGCATTTATCAAAAAGCTGGAGTTTTGGGAACAAAACCTAATTAACAGCGATGCCAAGCATTTTCCTATTCTTTCAGAAAAAATATCTCAAAATCCATTAGAACCCTATGACAGCAAATATCATGTAGAAATAGTTTCTACCCTGAAGAATAACTTCAAAAATCGTTTTAAGGATTTCAACGAAATGGCTTTAGTAGCGCAGTTTGTTGTTTCACCCTTTATGGAAATTGATATCCAACAGTTTGCAACTTGTGTTATGCAGAACTTTGGCGAAGACATCGCTGCAACAGAAATGGAAGTAATTGATTTTCAAAATGATTTAGCCTTAAAATCGTTAGTCTCAAGTACCAAATGTATCTGGCCTATTGTAAGTAAAGACAAATATTCAGTTCTATGCCGTGTTGCCTTGAAAGTGAAAGCATTATTCAGTTCAACCTATTTGTGTGAATCTTCTTTTTCCAATATGAAGTTTATTAAGAACAAATATCGCAATCGACTTACAGATGAACATTTGGATAATTGTATTCGAATGGCTGTATCAAATTATACTGCAAACATTAAAAAAATTATCGATGAGTCTGAGTGTCAGCCTTCTCATTGAACGTGCTTTTTTATTTTTCAATGTTTATGTTCATGATAGTGCGTTACTTTTTTGTTGTTATTATTAACTATTTTTAAATCTTACGTGACATGCCGTTGTGGCTGGATAAAAGTTTGTGTTTATTTTTCAAACAACTTCGTTTGGTAGGTAGGAATGTAGTTATTATTAGTACCTATGTATTATGTATTACCAGTTAAATAAATAGTAAAATAAATACATATAATGATAAACTAACTGTGGATTATTTCATTTACGTTGCGTTACGTGGCTTCCGTGTGGGTAGCTCGCTGTTTATTCCAAAATTAACAAGTAGCTCAACACATTGAAGAGGTTGGCGACCACTGGTCTAATATATACCGGGTGGCCATAAATATCTGATATCACATTACCTTTGGAATCAACACCGCCTTATTAAAGTGATGAATCTAACTAAACTAAATGTCAGTAATGTCATCACAACTAAAATTCTTATCTGTCAAAAATTATTACAGATTGCAATAAGTAATGGAGTTAGAACAGGAGATTTTTATAATCGAGTCGTAGGCTAAACTGCAGAATCCGGGGAACATTCCCCTTCTCTTATTGCATTTTATTACATTACATAGGTACCAATACTTATTGTAATGGAAATATAATGCTAACCAACATTTATAAGTAGCTAATTCCATGGCTACCGGGATCTCAGATATTTATGGCCACCCGGGTATAACCTCCATATGGCACATCCAATTGTACGGGTGGGAGGTAAGCGCCGTAAGGTGGTTTGACACATATATATATACAGTGTGTCCCCGGATAGGTGAAACGACTCTTGTGAAAGGTAAAAAATTTTCGATTTAAATTTTTATTTTTTGGGGTTCAGCCCTGCTTGTTTAATAGTCCAGTCAAATGTTACACAAAAAATGCGTGAACTAACATTAAATGGGGTATTAATAATTTTTGCAGAGGTGTTTCGGACCATTACTGGGACTACAAATCCAGATTTGCAACCCTCAGAAACCTGTGCTCGCTGAATGGCGGTCGAAAAACAGCGCCCTTTTCAGACTTTTTTCGGTTTTTTGACAAGATCTCCTAAACTATGCGTTTGTTGGAAAAAATGTTCCACTGATTTTTTAAATTAAATTAAATTTTCTACAAAATAGGATTAAAATCGTTTTTGTAAGTTATGTAGTTATCGAAATACAGCTTTTCAAAGATTGACCTTTTTTTCAAAAAGTGAAAATTTTAAGTTTTCTGCATACTTCGAGTTGGGATACCGGCAAAATGACACGTCTTACAGAAAAGTCAGAAGCATGAAAGTTGTAGGGTATTTAATAAGCTTTAATATGAGCTGAGGCTGATCCTTGTAGCTCAGTCTCGTCAGAAATTACAAAAAACAAAAAGATAAAAAAATTCTTTTTTGGTTGAAAGTTAAGTAACATCGTTTCCTTCACCAATACCTTAATTAATGTGTTTTTCATAACATGTCGGCGGAAAATGTCGTATAACTAAGTTGAGAAAGTTTACAGTGGTTTTTATAGTCATTGAAGAACTTTTGAAAAGGGCCAGCCACCAAAAAATCCGACGCAGAGTTGAAAGTCCACTTCAAGTATGAATTGGCCCCTTACCCAATGTCTCTGTTCAATGAAACGCGAATTGAGTTCACATACGGTGTAAATACGGTGTAAATGGCAATTTTTTTTTGAGTTAGATGCTAATATTCACTCCTACTTGTTCTCAAACTACGATTTTAAGAAAATTAATCAAATTAATTAACATACAGGATGTTTTCAGAATTGAGTTTTAAAAAATTCCCAAGAGTAAACTGCCATTATTAGAAGAAATAACAAAAACAAGTATTAAGGACATTTTCAGAGAAATCGGACTACTTTGAATTTTATTTTTTTTATTTTTTTTTATTAACATATTTTTATAGTGGCTGTAGGAGACACTGTTCTGGTTCTGGATTAAAAATGGAGGGTGAGTTACCTCACATGCACTTAGGCCGCATTAGGTGGGCCCATTGTGCTACCTCCCAGCAGCTCTCCAAGTTGGATATCACTCAAGCCATCCAATCCTTTGAATGTACTTAAGGACAACCGCAACTGGAGTGTTGCTAATTGGAGACACTGTTACTGGTTCACGAAATAAGATGTTTAAAAAAACAATAGGGTGCCTCTTGCGGCCACGATAAAAGGTATGTTGGTATAAAAAATTTAAAAAAAAATAAAATCAAAGTAGGTCGATTTGCCCGAAATTGAGAGTCTGACATTACTCTTAATTCTAAACAACTTTCCGTAATACATTTTTTGGTATCTCTTCTAATAATGGCAATTTACTCTTGACAATTTTTTAAAGCTCAATTTTAAAAACACCCTGTATATTAATTAATTTGATCGATTTTCTCAAAATCTTAGTTTAAGAACAAGCAGGAGTGATTCCGAAAATATTAGCATCTAACTCAAAAAAAATTGCGATTTACACCTTATGTGAACTCCATCCGCGGACACACGTATATATAATATATTTTTTTTTTTTTTTTTTTTTTTTTTTTAAGAATCGTGTATTGTCAGATCAACATATAAGTGTTATACATGACATTTATGATCTAGACAGTAAATGACAAGTACAATGACAAGACTATTCTAATGTCTCAGACTGTTCAAGAGAATTTATAAATGTTATTATTGTTAAGGATTAGCTTAGTCACTATCGTTATACGTTATAAGATCTTGCGGCATTTTTCGCTTTAGTCTAGTATATATGTTTTTTTGACAGAGATTGAAAAACACTGCACCGTCGCACGCACTTGCATTTGTAAAAAACTTTTTAGCACATTTTAGCATAAAGTCTTGAATTGGCGAAACACCTAATTCGAAGTGGAGTTGATTGTTTCGGATGTACCAAGGAGCGTTTACGGCAATTCTAAGGATCTTATTTTGAAATCGCTGCAACTTCTGTATATTGGTTTTGGATGTGTTGAGCCAAACCGGACTAGCATAGAGTATTAATGGTCGTAGTAGGGTCTTGTATAATAGTATAGTACATTCAGGTTTCAGTGACGACTTCCGGTTTATTAATGGGTACAGCTGCCTAAGTCTATTGTTACCTTGCGAAAGCTTTTGGTTTATATGGTAACTCCATCTAAGACGAGTATCTAAATGAACTCCAAGATATTTGACGGCACTGTCTTTTGGGTTCCATGGTATAATAACTCCACTTATTTCGATGTTCGGTGGGTCGACAATTCGTCTCAAAGCGAATATCTTGCCTTGGCATTTTTCGGGGTTAATTCGGATATTCCAGTTGTTGTACCATTTAATAATAGTGTTAACGGCACATTGTAATTCATGAACTGCTTCATCCAAGTTAGATCTCTGTGTAATTATTGCAGTATCGTCTGCAAATATGGCTAAGGATGCTGTTACCATTGGTATGTCAGAAGTATAGATATTGAAGAGAATTGGCCCCAAAATGCTTCCTTGTGGAACACCTGCGTGAATTTCTTTAACTTGAGATGTATAAGAATTTACTTTAACTGCAAATGTTCGATGTTCAAGGAAGGAGAAGATGATCATTTGCAGGTAACTTGGTATGTTGAGGTCCAGGATCTTTTTCTTTAAGCCTTCGATCCAGACCTTGTCGAAGGCCTGTGCTACGTCAAGAAGAACCATTGTGGTGTAACTCTTGTTTTCAAAGCCAGTTGAGATGGTTTCGCTGACGCGTTGAAGCTGGTGACATGTTGAATGTCCTCTCCTAAAACCAAATTGAGAAGGTGGCAGGGTATGTAGTGTTTCTATGTCTTTCAATAATCGGATGTAGATAATTCTTTCAAGGACCTTGGAGAGAGTAGTTAAAAGACTTATAGGTCTGTAGCTATTGATGTCGTTTTTGTTTTTGCCTGGCTTGGCGAACATGAGGATATGTGCATGCTTCCATTTACTGGGGAAGAAGCCTTTTCGAAGACATCCATTGAACAGTGTGGCTAGGTATGCTAAGCATTTCTTGGTTAAGTGCTGAAGTACAATGTTGGGTATGAGATCACATCCGGGTGCTTTTCGTTTAGGTAAGGCGGTTATGATTTGGGCTATTTCTCTAGGTGATGTTGGTTCAATGTTTTCGGGAATGGGAAGATTTCTCTCGATGTGGTTAGTTACATGAAGTGTCTGCGTTGGGTTGCAGATATTTGATGGTGTGAATACCTTTTCTAGATGAGAGGCGAACGCTTCGGATTTTTCACCATCAGTGTTAAATGTATCGATTCCAGATGTAAGGGTGGGTAGTTCGTCATGCTGTTTTAAAATTTGTTTGGTGGTTTTCCACATCCCTGGGTCTCCCGGGCCAATTTCTGCGATGTATTTTTTGTATGACTCTATTTTATATCCATCCAGTTCCTTTTTTATACGGTGCGTTAGATTGTTTAGTAGTCGTTTGATTTCGGGGTTTCGTGTTCGTTGCCAGTGCCTTCTTGCTTGGCTCTTCTCTTTAATCAAACTGATTATATAATTTGGAGGACGATTGTAGTCTATCGATGGGCGTCTCGTTGTGGTTGAGATTGATGAATTTACTGCTTCAGTTATTGAGTACGTAATGTTTGATACTGCGGCATCTAGATCCTCGACAGTGTTTTGGTTGTTTGGCTTCTCAAGATTTGCATCTAATTGCTCTTGAAAAATGTTCCAGTTTATTGGTCCCTTGATTAGTTTAAGGGGAGGTTGCTTTAATTGAGGTATGCTTATGAAGGACACTAAGACGGGTAGGTGGTCCGAGTTTAGTTCAGGTATCACTCTTTGATGTAGTTGTTTTGAGAAGTTTTTTTGTAATACAATGTCCAGAATGTCTGGTTGGTGATCAGCACGATACGGAAAATATGTATACTCGTCGGGAGTCATGATCTGGAAGGTGTATTTGGTAGAATGCTGCTCTAGCTTGATGCCTTCCGGATTGGTCGCTCGGCAGCCCCATAACGTATGCTTTGAATTTAAATCTCCTATGATTAATGTTTGTTCAGTCGTGTCGAACAACTGTTTTAGATCGTCTTCTACTAGTTTTTTATTTGGTTGTCTATAAACGCTTAGGATTTTGAGTTGGCTTTGATTACTGAGTTGAATTTTGACGCCAGTGGCTTCAAGGCTGATGTTGTGTAGATCAGCAAGCTTGGTATGTTCAAGCTTTCTTTTAACAATGATTGCAACACCCCCGGATGCAATCCTTGCGTTTCTATCTTTACGGTATGTATGATATCCAGGTATTTTGCATGTGTCGTTTTCGGTTAAGTGGGTTTCGGTGATGCAAGCTACGTCAATATTATATCTGGCTAGGAATGCTATGAAAAGTGAGCGTTGGCTGGTGATGCCATTAGAGTTCCAATTAAGGATTGTTAATTTATCTATTAGTTTTGATGTATTATGGTCCATTAAGCAGTAAAGGTAAAATTGAATTGATAATAAAATCTTTGATTAAAGGAAGATAGGGGGTTATTAAGTCTAGAAGAGTTTTGGTAAGGTTTGCTGATTGGTATTGTTCGGAGGAAAGAGTTGTTAAGTTTGGTATAGTAGAATTGGTGTTTAAACCGTTTCTGACTCTGTTAGCATAGGTTTGTGCTGGGTTAACAAGTGGGTTGTTAAAAACGGGTCTGTTTCTTATTCGCTTTTGTTGAAGCTCAATGTGATGGCTGCATCCCCTGTAACTCGCTGCGTGTTCTCCTCCACAGTTGACGCACTTTGGTTTTTCTTTGTTTAGTTTTTTACACTCTGTGTGGCTGTGATTGCCGGCGCATTTCACACATCTTGGGGGAAGAGTGCAGTAGTTCTTGGTGTGCCCAAAACGCTGGCATCGATGACACTGGGGCATATTTGTTGGTTTTTTCCTAGTCTCAACAGTTACTATTGAATGATGTAGTTGTTTCAATTTATAAATTTCTTTAGCTTCGTCGTTGTTGGTCAACAATACTGCGCACACGGGAAGGGGCTTTTTATCGCGGGTTAATAATCGAGTAACATTAATAATAGGCAATTTAGTTAATGCTTCTTCAATTTCTTTGGTGGTTAGCGATAACGGAACATTTTTAATAACAACAGATAAGGGCTTGCTTTTGGGGTTTTGAAATGTGTGATATTGAATTTGATTATCAGTGTAGAATTTGGTAAGTTTGCGATAATCCTCTTCAGCTGTCAGGTTAATGCGTAAAGAGTTTGTACTGCACATGGTTGTAAACTCGCCTGTTGCTACACTTTTGATATCCTCTATCAGGGCCTTGTGATTTACCGCATTATGCATGTAAATTGGTGGAATTTTTGGCTTGCTGTTGGTTTGTTCTTCATTAGTGTTGACGATTGGCTCTTCATTGGGTTCGTTTGCATTAGTTGATGGCAAGTAAAATTTGTTTTGGGGTAATAAGTCTTCGGTTGACCACATGTAGCGTTTTTGCACCTCATTTACAGGTGGAGTTAACTCGTCTAATTTGCGCTTCGATTGCGCTTGCGACGACATTTTAAACGCATTTGCGTGTTGCGTGTTAGCAAAGTTAGATGAAAAATATTTGGATGTACTCACAATTTGGCTATAAAGATAGCTTTAATGTCAGCTGTCTCACACTGATAGCGGAGCGAAAAAGACGTCCGCTCAGAACCAGTGTTTGCACTCGACTCCAATATATTTTTTTTTTTTTTTTAAATTAATTTAGGCATAGGGGTGGTTTTGAAGGTTGAAAATTTTGAATACATAGTAAATCATGTTCGAGAACATGAAAGAAGCTTTATTCTACATAATTAAATAAGATGTGGATCCATAAAATGGTTAAACCTGCATTTTTTCTATTTTTTTCACGAAGAAGTAGTTTCACCCGTTAAAAACAAAAACTACAAGTTGGAGATATGTCAGTTTTGAAGTTAAGGGTAAGATGAGCTTAATTCCAAATTTTCATAAAAATCGATGGAGTTTCAAAGAATTCTTAGGTAATAGCATATTTTTACCTTCAACGACTGGACTATTACTCATAGCCGACAATGAACTTAATAAACAACCCTTGAAAAATATCTTAAATTTTCATAATATTCAATTCCACGCTACTACCCCACTCCGCTACAACTCAAGCTCACCCGTCGACAGACTCCACTCCACCTTAATTGAACAATATCGATTATTTGAAGATAAAGTTCCCGAACGTCAAAAAATGCAATACACTATTTTGGCTTATAATATAGGTAGTATAATTACCTCTAACCTAAAAATGACTCCTAATGAAATAGTTTTTGGACACAAAAAAACCGAAACCCATTTGACTGAACTTTTGTAACCGACTATGCCAATGACCATAAAAACAAGACGAAAAAGATATTTCAAAATCTAGTAGATAACAAACAACAATCACAAAATTGATCAAAATTCACGGATCAACGTCAAAAAGAAAAACTGAAAGTTTGCAATAGGAGACCTTGTCTATGTAAAAGCAAGTAACAGAAGCAAAAGTAAACCCCGTTTTATTGGCCCTTACAAAGTTCAACACGTTTTAGAACACAACACATATATTTTAATTTACGAGAAAAATCAATCAACTTTAAAAAGTTACTACTAGGGTTGCCAGACCTCCTATATTTAATAGGAGTCTCCTATATTTTGTCGCAATCTCCTATATCCTATAAATAAGATGAAATCTCCTATATTTCTAATAACCTAGAAAAATAGTAAAATTGCTTCTATAAAATAATAATAAATATTTAAATTTCGAAAATTCGTACCGAACGTACCGAACTCTTCAACCAATATTAATTTTCTGTTAATGTCGGAGTCGGTTTGTTTTTACTTTATAATTGATAGGTAATAGTAGAAAATGTGAACATTTCCAATAATTCCGATTTTGACGACAGTGGTACTGCTAATGGTTGTGCTAGTGGCTAGTGGTGCAAACACCTCCAGCAGCTATCGAAAAGAATGCGAACAAAGTTTTAAATGGTTAACAGGCACCAAAACGAAGTCAATTGCGAAATGTTAAATTTGTTTAAAAGAATTTTCGATCGCAGGACAAGGTCTAACTCAGGTAATGAATTTGCAGCCAAAGAGTTGAAAAATGGCTCAATATTTTGGAAAAAACTGAGGAAATTCCACATATCGGTATTTTTATGTCATTTATTTTCAGTATTCATGCAACGTCGGCCTTTGTAGAAAGGGTCTTTATGTTTAGTATTATGGGAAATAAGTGGCGCGATGTTAGGAATCGCGCTTCAGTAGATTTAATTAAATCAGAATTACTGATAACGGTACATTTTGAATTAAATTGTACATAATTCTATAAAAACTAATAAGGCATTGTTAAAAAAGACGCAAACCAACGAAAAGTATACCTAGCACGGGTAATGGTATTAATTCAAGTACATATTTTTATTTTGTAAAATATTGTTTCATTTATTCAAAGGTTGTAAAGTTTATAATAAAGTTGTCTCCTATATATTTTCGAAATCTCCTATATATTTTCTTACCTTCTCCTATATAAAGGCTTTTATCTACGACCTTAATTTTACCGTTATTAATCCATAAATATCGATTTAAGAAAGGTTCGCATCTGGGACGCTTTTAATTTATGCCATAATGAATAGTAGGTGGCGATTGTTTGGCCACGCCCGTGCTGTCAAGGTGAGTTACGAAATGTAATTATTGATACTCCACATATGACTGTATTCATTACATAACGCTTTAATTATTTCAAAAACGCTTTACCTGTAACGCAAGAAGCAACTAGAATAGCTTTACAACTTCACTTGCAGTTCGAAATTGTAGTTTTGAACCTCGCTTCACTTTTAGCACATGTGCTAAAAGTAAACAGCTGATTTCTTTAAACACGGTAAACTATAAAACGTCACTTTTAGTGAAACAAGCTAGCGCTAAAAGGCCTACTTTTAGTAGTGGTCGTAGATAAAATATTGTATGCAACGCGTGCTAAAAGTCGTTTATGCGCGAGACATGTTATGAAACTCAGCCTTCGGCTTCGTTTCATAATTTTCATGTCTCGCGCATAAACGTCGACTTTTAGCACTTGTTGCATAAATAGCTATTTAAATCTGGCAACCCTAGTTACTACCCAAGAGTGTTCTTGTTACTACCATTCACAGAACAATCTACACCCTTAGCTCATTCACCTGGACCGAAAAATCCGACGTAACCATTAAAACCCCGACAGACAATCCAGGTCCCTATCCCTTAATGAAAGGCACTGCAATATTAAAAGACAGTAAGTGGACTTTAGTGAAAACTCTTCAGTATTCTCCTCTTTTACAAAATTACATCGATCTAAAATCCAACATACAATAGTATATTATATCATGAGGGACTAAAGTGCACCATTTAATCCCACTCAAAAGATTTAGGCACTTTAGTCCCGAGGTATATACGCAATTTTTTGCATTTTTGGAAACATTATTATCAAACATTTCCAAAATTTGGAATCTGTCAATTTGGAAACTGACAATTACAATTTAATAAAAACTGAATTGCAGCAGGTCCTGGATAGCCTGAATCAGTTGGCAGTACTGAAGTGTATTGTCAGTATATGTTAAATTCGAGATTTGCAGGTTAAGTTTTGCGTCAGTGTGTGTCAAATGACAAACAAAACCTAACCTACTAATCTCGTGTGTACATAAATTTACCACAGTTACGGTATCATTTTTACTTTAGTCGGTAGGGATTAAATGAGCTACTTTAGTCCTTGTTTACGGGGACTAAAGTATCAACTTTACTCCCGGAAGTGCACAAAAGACCATTACGACCCTTCAAGGACGTAATTATCAAATATAACTATCCAAAAGGAATTTTTTTTATGGAACTCGAAACATCATTAACATTCGCACAGAATCAACAAGTTCATCTCTCCTTAATCGATGACAAAAATCTTCTAACTTAGATACTTGAAATCCCATTTCTTAATAAAATACGAAGCAAAACCCTACAACCACCTTACCCTATTGAACCGTCAACCCTGCACTTGTATGAAAAATTGTGTCAAAATCATAGCCTATCAAACTAAAAGCAGTTTCACATTTATCTACGAAGTACCACTCGTACAAAAATTGATAAATTACCAATGTATTAATTTGATACCTACCCCTGTCTATTAAAGAAATCAACTGTTTCACACGACATTACCAAATTTTAACACAATACTGTTTTCCAAACCTCAATATTGTTTAATAATATCCTACAACCAATATTTCTGCTAAAAGGAAAATAATTTTTTATACCCAACAGTAAATTGTGTAAAACGCAACTTCTTAGCTTCAATCCAAATGAAACTTGTAAACCTCTATCCCACTCTAAGTTGATTAAACTTGTTACGGTATCAAGGCAACTTAACGACACCAACCCAAGGTGAGCATCGCATGACTGGGTCAGTCCGGGAAAAGCTGGCACACTTGCCCTGAGATTCGTTAAAACAGACTAAAGGCCTCGGTTATAACGCGCAGGGAGTTGGGCGTGGTTCAAACAGTACGTCACTGGGCAAGCGTGCTAGGGCATATACAGGGCAAGTCAAAATAAAAGGGGCGCCACCAAGCCTGTAGTAATGATGTGACCGAATAACCGGGCATGGACGGTCAAGCGGTAGCGAAGTATTCAAGATACTCCGTCTATACGGGTGCTCGAGAGCTGTAAGCTCAAACAACAATTTCGTGACTGAAAACACTGGGATTGCGATGTCGGGACCTTTTGGCCGCGGCTGCGCCGCCACCAAACCTACCTGCACCCTCCAATTTCTCAAGCCCCGTCGTACATCTATCTTCACACTGGAGGGCGCTATCTGAAACAGAGCATGCACCGGTCGAACAAGAATAATACGTCCCTTAATCAGATATGTGTCTATTGGTCGACTTATATTATACTTCTATTATCTCTTCAAATACGCACCAGCTGATGGACGCGCTAATGCTACTGTACAACACACAACACGTGACTGGCCGCTGTTGGTTCGTCACTTTACATCATAAAGAACAGTTAAAAATATGCGCCCTAAAAGGGGGCGTTAGTTTATGACAACAAATCATACGCCGGCGTAGGCGACGGAAGCAGTGTAGCTGTTGGCAAACACGGCGCCGCAAAGATATGCGACGAATTAGCTAAAGGCCTAATTCATTAGGCAAAGGGGCAGCGTAACTGCAATATTTGGCCAAAAGGGGGCTAACATAGCCTCGCAAAGATATGCGAATTTTGAATATATGCCAGCCAATGCCACGTCGCCCAGGCATGCGATAAATTAGCTTAACACCTGATAAACAAGGCACGAAGCCAGCACACATATGAAAGGTCTCGAACAAATTGTGACAATTACGGCGTCGCACGGCTATGCGATGCGTTCGTTTACGGATTAATCGGTTAGGCACCACAAAGCCCGCACACATACAGTTACTGAAATGAAGGCTAGCAACAGCCGCCTCACAAAAACATATGCGAAGAGTTCATTAATTCTTTATACGGTTAAGCACAAAGCTCGCGCACATGCAACATTTAAATGAAGGCTAGCGACGGCAGCGTCACAAGGCATCGTAGCCTCAGACCGCCACACAAAACAGTAATAAACGAGCAAAGAGGCACAAATACGCCCCCTCACAATGAGCACAAAAGCAACACCGCTCACACGAGTAACAGCTATTATGTTTAAATAATATATTTACAGGTACCTTAGTTCGTAGACTGTCCCTGAGGAGCGCGTGCAGTCGGTTGGCAGTAGACGTCAGCTTGTGGCATTCAATTAGCCGCGAACAGGCATGCGGGACAATCGGCATGAAATCCGCCTGTCATAGCGGAGATCGGAATGCACTCCTACAAGAGCAACAACAGCGGCAATGAGACCCAATACGTCCTGCCAAGGTAGATCCTCGACTCGTCGAGTTAAAAGGGACGACCCCTTACTTAAGGAAGCAGAACTGGATTCAAAATGCCCATTGCACCCACGCCACGACGTGATAACTCACAACTCGCACAACACACACTACCTGTGTTCTTCGCAGCCCAGCCGGAACTCGCGTCTGCAAGTAGCCGGGTGACGCCACGCTTTACCCCCGCGGAGCAACAACCAATGGCGACGCGGTGTCTTCGCCGGTTCAAGCCAGTTTTTCGCGCCTTAAATGAGCACGCGTCATACAAAGGGCGATCTAAAAATGGTTGAAACGAGACAGCTACGCCCATACACAGGGTGTTCGAATTTAAATGGGAAAGAACAGAGCTGGTATTTGTGAATATTTGCTAAATGCAATTGAAAGTACTGACCTCCGATTCGAGATACAGACAGACTGTGCTGAAGGTTTAGATACTCTACTTGTTTGCCTAAGGCTGCAAAATGGCTTAACACTCCCCTTACGTGAAAGAGAGTTCCCCGAATTTCTCTTACAAAACAACGAGACATTTTGGCTGCTGCTCCACGAGAACTCAAACAACCGAAAACGCTCATACGATAGCTGTACCCCCAAAGGAATTACGCACACTCGCCACCAGATAGGGTACGAAAGGAGGAAAGAAAGAAGAGGAAGAAGAAAGACTGGGTACGCCAGTAGAAATACGGAAATTTGGGTAAGAATCTGCCGGTTCGCTGATGACTAGCACTCACTCCCCGGACCACGGAAGACAAAAAAACTAGTTGTCCCAAAGGAGTAGTACTCCGCCAGGGGTCCACAAAACAATTCGTGTCTGGCTCCCTCGGGGAACTAAACGGGCAAAAACTAGGCAGACTAAGGACAGTCTTGCGATCCGGCTCGATTGCCCCTCCCAAAATAGGAGTGCCACAACAACGGCTAACAAATCCACATCGATAAACGACCACGAAACAACAAAAAAAGGTAACTGACCAGACCCGAAACGGGTGTGGTACGCACTGCGGCGACGTCCACAAAACGCCGACTGGACCTTAACACCGGGTCCATGACAGTCGCCTAACGTGCGGTTTTGGAAGGTGGAAAAAGAAAGAAAACAAAGGGGTTGGGTAGTTGTCGCGGGACACGGTAGATGGTAGTGATAAGGGGAAGAGAAAGGTAAAGATAGAACATAGAGAAGAAGGGTTTAGGGTTCTAAACTGAAACTGTAAAAAAAATGCGCGACAAGCGCTCGTCAAAATCGGGAAAATAAGACGTTTTACTCCCCTGCACACTTCCGACCAACCATTCCAATAGGACATGGGGCAAAATTCGTCACAAAATCGGGTAAAATGGGCCTTACACCTGTGGACACTTCCGACCAACCGTTCCAATAGAACACAGGGAGAAAAAGTTTGGGGGGTAAGAGAGGAGTCCCTCATGACCTGTCCCACGAGCCACATAAAGAGGGCACGCTGCGCGTCACGGGATCGGCGCATTGTGGGGTTCCCACAACAAGAAGGCTCGCAGAAGAGTTAGGAACTACCGAAGGTACGGCTCGAAGCCAAAGGTAGGGCCATCAGAGGCTTTAGGGGGGGGGGTGAAGGTTAACGGGCGCTAGCAGGCTAAGCGTCCGTGGGGTTAGGTTTAAGGTCTTTCGCGTGACAAGTGCCTTTTGGGGCACCGGTCTCGTCGGACAACTAGTAGGTGGCAAGCGAAACTTGTCGACTAACATAGAACGGCCCTACAAATTTTGGAGCCAACTTGGCGTTAAAATATTTAGCCGCATCGGAAAGTACTTAATTTCGTCGCCAGACGGTATCGCCAACGGCAAACTGAGCGGGGCGCCTTCGTAAATCGTACGTCGCCTTTGAGGCCTTGTACGCCGCGTCTAGTCGTTTAACAATGTCTTCATATACCGACCTTAACGCGGGAGTCCGTCGTAATAAGTCTTCGCGACTCTCTACTCGTGTTTGTTCTGAAACATCTACCTCTTCGGGGTTATTGGCGCGCGTCCCCTCTAACTGTATTTCTCTACCGAAATTGGCGAAATATGGGGTCATGCCGGTGACTTCGTGTACTGCGGTACGCACGGCGCAAGCAACTTTTGACAAATATTTATCCCACTCTCGGTGGTTGTCTTTAACGTACGACGCTAGCATAGTTTTTAAGACTCGATTAACGCGTTCTACGGGGTTAGCCTGCGCATGACAATGCGCGTTAAAGATAATTCGTGACTTATACGTATCGGTAAGTTGTCGGAATTCTCTACTGCGAAACTGTACGCCATTGTCAACCAAGACGTACTGAGGGGCTCCAAAAAGCAAGAAAACTTCGTTCTCAATTTTCTGAGTCACCACGGTCGCGGTGGCGGTACGCAAAGGGAAGAACAGGGTAAACTTAGTAAAGTAGTCAGCCACGGACAGAATATATACGTAACCTTTCTTTGAACGGGGCAACGGCCTTACAATGTCGATAGATATTATTTGCCACGGTTTATCCACCACGGGGTGACGACACATCAATCCGGCCGGGCGTTTTTGTTCGGGTTTCTGCGCTAGACACGTCGCGCAACTGGTCACGTAGCGGGTCACATCCGCCTTAAGTTTAGGCCAGTAATACTGCTGAGCGATCCGACCGTAAGTTTATAGATGCCCAAATGGCCTGCGGTAGGTTCATCATGGTTTTTACGAAGAATCTCGGCACGTTGAAGCTTCGGAATTACCTCCTTCCAACTATTGCCTTCGTCCAGTTCGGGGTACTTTACGTTAACGTGTTTAAATAGTTTACCTCAGGACAGTTTCCACGCTGAGTACTTTAATGGCTCCTCTACGACGCGCGTACACATGCGCCTATACCAACGGTCAGTTTGACTATCACACGGCGCCTGAACGCCGGCCTCTGGCTCTCCAGAATCGATAACCGAGACTACATCTATTTCGGGTATAGCACGGGGCAGCGCATCCGGGACAACGTGGTCTTTTCCTTTGCGGTGTTTGATCGTAAAGTCGTATTGCTGGATACGAACAGCCCAACCGGCAAGTCTCCCGGTGGGTTCCTTAAGGTTATTTAGCCAGATAAGTGAATGATGGTCCGCGATGACTGTGAAATGAGTGCCTTCTAACTAAGGACGTAACTTCTCGATGGCCCAAAGGACGGCTAAACACTAGCGTTCCGTAACCGAAAAATTACGTTCAGGCTTCGTAAGAGTCCGACTGATGTAACAGATGACCTGTTCTTGGCCATCAACGGTTTGAGTCAGCACGGCGCCGATACCAGCATTGGAGGCGTCCGTCTGTACGATAAACGGGAGAGAAAAATCGGGACACGACAAAATAGGTGCCGAAACTGGGCAATTTTTAATGGTCGCGAATGCGATTTCGCACGCCTCGGTCCACTCAAACTTCTGAAACTTTTTCAATAGTGACGTCAGCAGAGCAATAATGGCTGAGAAATTTGGTATGAAGCGTCGGTACCACGATGTCATGCCGACTACTCGACGTATCTCCGAATCGTTCTTAGGTTGCGGTAGGTTGAGAATAGCCGAAACTTTATCGGGATCGACTAAGAGTCCTTGGGCGTTAACGACATAGCCAAGGTACCGTAATTCCGGTTGGAAAAAGTGACATTTATCACGTCCCAATGTTAAACCAGCGTCGCTTAGTCGCTGTAATACCTCGTCTAGAATCTCGGCGTGTTTTTAAAAGTCGGGGTGCAAATAATCACGTCATCTAAGTAGACAAAGACGTAAGATTCCAATTCGGGATTCAACACATGGTCGCCGAA
This sequence comes from Agriotes lineatus, assembly GCA_940337035.1. NCBI lineage: Eukaryota > Metazoa > Arthropoda > Insecta > Coleoptera > Elateridae > Agriotes > Agriotes lineatus. Next base: position 175,348 of record CALNHX010000794.1, read on the forward strand.
ACGTTGAAAAGTCGCTGACGCGTTATGAAGCCCAAAGAGCATGCGAGTAAATTGAAACAAACCTCGCCCGGGTACTGTAAAGGCCATTAGTTTCTTGGATTGGTCTTCCATTCCAATCTGCCAGTACGCGGATTTGATATCAAGCGACGTTATGAACCGGGCATCGCAAGCGGTCAAAAATCGACGACACCTAAGGTATCGGGTAGGCGTCCTTTTCGGTGACGCTATTCAATTTGTGAAAGTAAACGCAGAAACGATAGGTTCCATCTTTCTTTTTAACTAATAAAATCGGGCTTGACCAGGCTGAACGAGAACGTTCCACGACGCCTGATTTAAGCATACAGTCCAACTCAGCATCGATATGCGCCTGCATTGCTGGCGAGACCGGATAGTACCTTTGTTTAATTGGTGCCGCATTAGTAGTGTCTAATTGGGCTCGTTGGTCCGAGTTCAGGTCGAAATTTGATTGTAGATTGCCGGTAGGAGTATCAACGGTCGTTAAATCGGGTTTTGAGAATTCCCACTCCCCTCGAAACACGTCTGGGACTATTCCCACGGACTTCCAAAAGTCTATACCTAAGATTAGGGTGTGCGGAACCTCCGGGACTATTAAAACATCGATAGCTACTACTCTGTTGTTTAAACGGATAGGTAAGTGAAGGGTACCTAAACTGGTTACGGTCTGTCCATTTGCCACTGAATAGACGGGTCTCAGCTTCTTATTTACGTGCAAGCCGACAGTATGCAACACGTCCCAACCCTTAGCTCCTAAGATCGTTCGATTCGCTCCTGAGTCCAACAAGGCTAACAACTCGAAACCCATAATTTCAACAGTCACATGCGGTCGACGATCATCAGATGACCTTTCCAATACGTAGTCGAGAATGACTTTACTTTTCTTAAATTTGATCTCGCGTTCCTCGATAAGTCCTTTCATAAATTAAGTCGAATTACTAAACACGCGCGAGGACACTGCTCGACTGTTCAGCGTCTCGCGGGATCGTTTTCCTGTCCCCTTCTTCCTGATCGACAACGAGGACAAGTGTTTACGGTCACTTCAGGTCGGCCGCAACGGTAGCAGAACTTCTTGCCACGGGGTCGCGGACACCTACTGGCTCTATGGCCTGGTTCGTTACAGTTCCAACACCGCATACTTGACTTGGGTGCTGGTTCTCTGTTCCTCCGCTCGGGAGTATTAGTGTTACGCGTCTCGACAGCATCGACTGGGTACGTTTCCGCGACAGGCGCGACCTCGACATATGCCAAATCGGTTTCTAAATCAGACTTCTTTCTAGATGGCGGCACGTAAGTCTCAATAGCGTAACGCCGTTCTTCAATCTTTCGTCCATAAAGCGCTAGTTCGTTAATCGACTGAACTTCCGTCAATCCTAATTGAGTCTGGTGTAATGCTGAAATATTATGTAGCAAAATACGTAACTGTCTCTCCTCGGGAATCGCTTCAGTCAAACGCGAAAACATTGTGGGCATAATCGCGATATAAATGCCCATGGTTTCAGTAGAGCCTTGCGTACGACGTTTAATTTCGTCCAACAACCGCTCATCATAATTGGTAAGCTGAAACTCTAAGCGCAATAAGTCGACTAACTGTTGCCACGTGTTAGGGGTCTCTCTATTAGCGCGATACCATAGCAATGCGTTGCCCGAAAACAAATCGATGGCCTGCATAAATAACTCTTCTTCGGTAAGGTTTCTGGCCACTCTGAGTTCGTTAACACGCTCAGTGAAAGCGTTGACCGATAGGCCTTTCGGGTCACCTGAGAATTGTATGTTCCATTTCGAGACGGGGGTCGCCTTAAATGAAATCGTGCGCGACATGGGCGAGGCGAAACTTGGAGTCGACATAGTTGCCGCCGTCGTAGTCGTAGTTGTCGTCGCAACGGTCACAATAGGTGCGACACCGGAGGTCGATGGTAGCGACACGGAGCTTTCCTCCTCAGCTGTAGTCGTAGACGACCCTAGCTTTACTTGATTAAGTTCGTAGGTTGAACATATGATTGATAATTCCGCGAATACTTTTTGTTTGAGCGCTCGCTCTTTCTCAGTTATAGCTGAGCTATTCGTAAGACGGTTCATTCCGTGATAAAATTTCGTTTCGATCGTAGCCGCTACTTCTTTAGTCGGGTTCGCTAAATATATTTGAATCTTTTCCTCTAATCCGCTAATCAACGTTGTCACGGCCCTGAGATCCTCCTCGAATGTATACGGGTACGCCGGTCGCGTAGCCATATCTGCACGTCCCTCCTCTCTCATTACATCACGTAACCGGGAGCGCAACAAGGTAACCGTGCCGGGAGCATCATGGCCTCTGATTCTTAACTCGTATTCCGCCTCTGGGCGGAGCAGACGTTCGATATGTAGTTTTAGCACCATGTTTACAAACGGAAAAAGGAACGACTTGTATTATGCGTCATATAAAAAGAAAACATTAGCGCGTGCTCGGTAAGTCAATTAAGTCAAATATCCGAACCAAATCGTAGACGGCCAAGACCGGAAAAATCGGGAAAAAGTGGTTTGCTACCTTTTTGCACAACCGATGGCTTAACGGGACTATCTGTCAATATTCGTTGCGAAGAGACCGAGTACAAACGAGAAAAAGAAACAAAGCCAAAAATTAGACGGTCAACGGCTGGCTTAACGAGACTACTACAGTCCAACAAAAACAAACAAACAGGGCCCCAAACGTTGGAGTGCACATATGTTTTTGTGAGGCGGTCGTTGCTAGCCTTCATTTCAGTAACTGGGACCTTTTAGCTGCGGCTGCGCCGCCACCAAACCTACCTGCACGCACCAATTTCTCAAACCCCGTCGTACATCTATCTTCACACTGGAGGGCGCTATCTGAAACAGAGCATGCACCGGTCGAACAAGAATTATACGTCCCTTAATCAGATATGTGTCTATTGGTCGACTTATATTATACTTATATTATCTCTTAAAATACGCACCAGCTGATGGACGCGCTAATGCTACTGTACAACACACAACACGTGACTGGCCGCTGTTGGTTCGTCACTTTACATCATAAAGAACAGTTAAAAATATGCGCCCTAAAAGGGTGCGTTAGTTTATGACAACAAATCATACGCCGGCGTAGGCGACGGAAGCAGTGTAGCTGTTGGCAAACACGGCGCCGGCGCCGCAAAGATATGCGACGAATTAGCTAAAGGCCTAATTCATTAGGCAAAGGGGCAACATAAGTGCAATATTTGGCCAAAAGGGGGCTAACATAGCCTCGCAAAGATATGCGAATTTTGAATATATGCCAGCCAATGCCACGTCACCTAGGCATGCGATAAATTAGCTTAACACCTGATAAACAAGGCACGAAGCCAGCGCACATATGAAAGGTCTCGAACCAATTGTGACAATTACGGCGTCGCACGGCTATGCGATGCGTTCGTTTACGGATTAATCGGTTAGGCACCACAAAGCCCGCACACATGCAGTTACTGAAATGAAGGCTAGCAACAGCCGCCTCACAAAAACATATGCGAAGAGTTCATTAATTCTTTATACGGTTAAGCACAAAGCTCGCGCACATGCAACATTTAAATGAAGGCTAACGACGGCAGCGTCACAAGGCATCGTAGCCTCAGACCGCCACACAAAACCGTAATAAACGAGCAAAGAGGCACAAATACGCCCTCGCACAATGAGCACAAAAGCAACACCGCTCACACGAGTAACAGCTGTTATGTTTAAATAATATATTTACAGGTACCTTAGTTCGTAGACTGTCCCTGAAGAGTGCGTGCAGTCGGTTGGCAGTATAGTCACTGTAGTTGGCAGTAGACGTCAGCTTGTGGCATTTAATTAGCTGCGAACAAGCATGCGGGACAATCGGCATGAAATCCGCCTGTCATAGCGGAGGTCGGAATGCGCTCCTACAAGAGCAACAACAGCGGCAATGAGACCCAATACGTCCTGCCAAGGTAGATCCTCGACTCGTCGAGTTAAAAGGGACGACCCCTTACTTAAGGAAGCAGAACTGGATTCAAAATGCCCATTGCACCCACGCCACGACGTGATAACTCACAACTCGCACAACACACACTACCTGTGTTCTTCGCAGCCCAGCCGGAACTCGCGTCTGCAAGTAGCCGGGTGACGCCACGCTTTACCCCCGCGGAGCAACAACCAATGGCGACGCGGTGTCTTTGCCGGTTCAAGCCAGTTTTTCGCGCCTTAAATGAGCACGCGTCATACAAAGGGCGATCTAAAAATGGTTGAAACGAGACAGCTACGCCCATACACAGGGTGTTCGGATTTAAATGGGAAAGAACAGAGCTGGTATTTGTGAATATTTGCTAAATGAAATTGAAAGTGCTGACCTCCGACTCGAGATACAGACAGACTGTGCTGAAGGTTTAGATACTCTACTTGTTTGCCTAAGGCTGCAAAATGGCTTAACAAACTTACAAAAAATAGTTGGATTTTCAGTTCATCTAGCGAAATGATCGATTAACACAATGAAAGGTGAAAATTTTTTGAGATTTTTTTTTCGTTCACATGCAAATTATGGCGTTTAAATTTCTCGAAACCAAAACTGCGTTAAAAATTCCGCGAGATCGCAGGTCGAGTGGAATTTAAGCAGTTTTTGTTGATAGAAATTTGCAACAATTTGCAAGTTGACGAAAAAAAATCTCAGTAATAATAGGACGAGAGGTCAAAATATTGCTGACAATAATTTTTGCGATTCAGATACGAGTTTCTGCGGCGACGAAAATAACGACGAGTGCTTGCACGAGTGCTTGCACAAGTCGTTATTTTCTAAAGCAACAGAAACGAGACAATCTGAAGAGCAAAAATTGTCTGCAATATTTCGACCTAGAGTCCTATTCGTCTTGACAATTTAACTTTTCATTAAAAAATAGTTACAGAAAAAATTGTCTCTGAAATAAAGCTCCTCGAAATATTGTCACTACAATAATTGTTACAGAAAATATTTTCGCTGAAATAAAGCTCCTCGAGTTATTGTCGCTGAAATAAAGCTCCTCGAATTATTGTCACTAAAATAATCGTTCGATTGGTAGTTTATTTTTAAATTGAAGAATGCCAACAACATCGTATTAATTTGCCCGAGCGGGACGCGAGGACAAGTTAGGACGTTGTTGGAATCTACGAAAAATAATTTCCGGATATGAATTAATGATCAAATGCAGATTCGGTAAGAAAATTGTAACGACACAAACCCTAAAAAAATGTAATGTCTACCTACAAAAAATTTGCAAGAAATTTTGTTGTTGTCTTAGTTACGGCTCTTGAACTAATTTTTCTATTGGTCATTAATGAGTGTCGTACGATTTTCTTAAAAATTTTTACCCTGAGTGGTATTTGGAAAGATTATTCAACAATATGGGTATATGACTTTTACCGTGTTTGACAGCATACATTTTTAACGTTTTCCACTATTAATTCAATACTGGAGCTTCCAACACGATTATTATGAGTTTTTAGAACGACACTGATTTGCAAACTTCATTTTGACGTTTTGGTGAAATGTCAGTCAAAGGCTACTCACTAAATTGAAATCATTGAAACCAATCGGGCTCGCGTGAAAACACTGTGACATTAGGTGTTTTCAATGACAGTCAATTTTGACTGTCCGTCTCTGATAAACTGAACAATTTTCATTGGTTCGTTCATTATAGTTTTGAATAATCAGTAATAATACCACGAGACGACTGTGAATTATCAAAAATACTTTTGCTTTCTTACGAAACGGGTTCTTAGAAACAACACGAGCCGAAGGCGAGTGGTGTTTCTATAAAGCAACTCGTTGAGCTTGTAAGCAAAAGTATTAGATAATTCTTAAAGTCGTCGAGTGAGTATTTGATTAGATTATACCATGAATATCAAAAGGGAATTACACTAAAATGTATTTAATGCGTATCCTAAAAAACTTGTTGGAAATGGCATGACATTGACAGCTGACAGCTCGAAATTGAAAACACCAAAACGATAACACCACGGTGTTTTCACTTATTAATGCGTGGCCTGAATACGAATTTTGTGCATTATGAATGGTAGGTATAATCAGTAATAATACCACGAGATGACTATGAATTATCAAAAATACTTTTGCTTTCTCACGAAACGGGTTGTTTAGAAAGACCTCGAGCCGAAGGCGAGTGGTGTTTCTAATAAGCAACCCGTTGAGTTTGCAAGCAAAAGTATTTGATAATTCTGAGTCGTCGAGTGCGTATTCGATTAGATTATACCATGAACATCAATAAGGGAATTACCCTAATAATGTATTTATTGCGTATCTTCAAACCTTGTTGGAAAGGGTATGACATTGACAGCTGACAGCTCAAAATTGAAAACACCAAAAACGATAACACCACGGTGTTTTCATTTATTAATACATGGTCTGTATAGGGATCTTAGGCATTGTGAATGGTATAATCTATGAAATTCATTGCGATAATGTTCAATACCACAAAACTCTCGTTAACACCCAGTTAATTCAAATAACACCCGATTATTCAGCAATTCTAAATTGTAACGATGTTTTATTTATTTTTGAATAGTCCCCAAGAGCTTCAGTGAATCTGTTAACAACCACCATTGGTAGACCAAGAACTAATACTATCAATAATACCATAAACATATACAATTCATTAGACTCATTCTATGTGGATGTAAACTCATTAAAACATAGACAATTAAAACCGAGTTATCACAAGGAAAAAATACAACAAAGTGATCCTTCACCCATACATAATTATTATAGCATAAGTACAATTATTATTATAACATTTTTTCTCTTAATCTTCATTTTGCCTTCCCACATACGCTTATTTTAAACGCTACATTTTAATCAATAAAATAATTACTAATTTGCAAAATATAAATAATTCTAACCCGGCTGTAGAACAACCGTTAAATTTATTACAATGTAAAGTTTGAACGGCATATAATTAATCAATGAAAATTAATTTTCCAAATATGCTTTTCATACCTGGCAAAGGACGAGTTACGTATAAAGATACTGCTTATATGACTTATCTGTTTTCTGTAGATGGGGTTATCAATGCTTAGATGCAACTTTGCTTGCCTGCATTCCCACCTTTTAATGTTTTAATGAGTTAGTGAGTCTCAAGCCGAATGTACTACCAACTAAATCGTTCTGTTGAAGCTCCGCGTTTGTGTATAAAAAACAAAAACGTTTTTTATTTGCGAGAGTGTGTAAAATTGACTTTTAGTTGGCAGCTTTAAGTTTATAAAACGACTGTTTAATAACAAGTTTTCATTAGTTTACGTCGTCAGTAGAAACGTGTTTTAATAGTATATTACGTAACCAGAGTTGTAAATGGTATATTACGCACGACTGGAAAAGTTGCGCACGAACCGCGTAGCGGTGAGTGCATTAAATCCAGGAGTGCGTAATTGCTTTACAACTCGAGTTGTGTACTGTACTTTTTCTACGCCCACACCCATTTTCTTAAATGAAGGAAAAATGTTTTATTGACTGTCAAATCATTACGGTCACACCACCTTAAAAATTAGGGGGCTACAATCACAGCTCTGTACTTCTTCGTACAAACACCTATAAAATATACGTAACTATAGTAACCAAAGCGAAAAAGTATTGTTACTACCAACATAATAAATCACTAAATCTCTAACCGTGCGATCAACCCACTTTACGCACGTTATGCATAAGAACACACATACACAACTTGTAAGTTGTACAATTTTTATCACTTACAGTAGTGGTTGTAGAAAAAAAATTAACTACGCAAAACTACGAGCGGTTGCTAGTAACCCTAATTTACATTTAAATATTTTTTGTATATTTACCGTGTTTTCTAGATTCTATCGTAGATAAAATATTGCACGATACACATGCGTAAAGCATCTTTAGTCACTCGCGGGGCTCTCTCTGCCCCACTTGTGACTAAAGACTAGCTTTGCGCACTTGTATAGTAAATTACTATTTTTCAATTTGCGCATTGCCAAACTTTTCACTCGCACCTGTAACAAAGATTTTCCGTTGTCTATTACGGTAACAAGGGAGTAGTAACTCGCGATAATCTGTAAAGGGCGCCACGCTGTTGTCCAGCATTAGAATTACTACTCCTAGATGAAATCTGTAACGGCGAACCTACGTATGATAAAAACAACAACGGGGTGGGTACGGAGACAGTACTCACGCAGAAATAAATAATAAAATGCCAGAATGACCATGAATATAATTGGTTTGGTAGATTTAAGTGTAATGAATTATATACATGTAGTTTTCTTTAAAGGCAAAGATGAAATGAAAGTTTAGAATAATTCCCAATTTAAGTATAAATTGAGTGTTTAAGGGCCGGTTGCACAAAGCAACGTTAAGTCTGGTGTTAGCTAACGCGACGTCAAAGTGAACAAAAACGAATCAAATCTCAAATGCTTATGGTAACTAATACATCAGTAAACAAAATTTGATGCGATTTTGTTCACTTTGACGCGACGTTAGCTAACACCAGACTTAACATTGCTTTCTGCAACCGGCCCTAAGTGTTTAAACAATTAACGATATAATTTACATTCAAATTGTAGCATTTAAAACAAGGAGCAAGTATTATTACTCGAACGTTATCGCGAGGCATGCGGCTGTTGAATACACGAGTAGTCTCATTTGCTACTCTATGACGTGTACAATACCGGGTGAACCGTATTATACAGATCTGTGTAATTCGGTGCTTACCAGCAGAGCTAAAAGCTTAAAAACTGACGTGGGACGAGTGACAGCTTGAAAACCGTTCAAGTTCACAACCAATGCAACACTATTTTCAAAGATACTAACTATAGTGATGATTCGAATTAAATGTGCCGTGAGGAGTAGACGTATTTTTGCAAAGTGTGGCCCAAATGTAGGCATATCCCTGTTAGTGATTGTGCTTTTTTAAAAGTTACAGTTCTACGTATCGTTTATATCAATATGGTTCTCATTCAAAATCAAATTAAAGATATTGAATCGGTGATTGCTAATGCCTTTAATAGCGAAAACTTTATAACTCGAATCTCTGGTGTAATTATAAAGGTGTTTGAAGATGAACTACAAACAGTTCACAATAAATACGATAAAATAGTGTCAAAATTAAATACAAAAATGAACAATTTAGAAATATCAAAGCTGAACTATGATAAGGAAACATGCATTAGAGCAGTATACGCACGGTGAAACAACTTGAGAATATTTGGAGTGCAAGAAACTGACATGGAGATAACCTGGAAGAAAAAGCCCTTAAGCTGTTCAACACAAAACTTGCAGTAAAAATGGACCCAAAAGCAATCGATAGGGTACATAGGATCGGAGAAAACAACCGGATAAGTGTCGTCCGGTTATCATTAAATTAGTGAGTTACAAAAGCAGAAGTAAAATTTACAATAAAAAAAAGTTGTTAAAAGGTATTCGAATGATGATTGGGAAAGACTTAATAGCTAAGCGAGTAAGACAATCAAAAGAAGCTGCTGCTACCTATGGATCAAGATGTGTCTGGACTCGGGATGGAAATTTGCACACCTAAACTGAAATAGATGTGACCAACATCTCAAAATACCGATGAACAAGTACGAATTTACTTTTCTTCACATTTCTTATTTCGTGAATATCGCGAAATGATAATCATGGAATTATTAGTTAACTGTGATGATTTTATCAATTATAGGTACAGAATGAATTAGAATTTATTTTGGTCGTTTCTACACGTGTGTATCTGCACATATAATTATGAAACAAAGGTGTGTGATGATTTAAATCCTTTATGTTAAATTTTTTAAAATTTTAATTATAAATACAATTATTTAATCTGTTATTATTTGGTAACTTTGTTTGTACAAATATGGGCATATACACTGAACTTACTTAATTTAATATCTAAATTAACATTATTTATAGATATTAACGATGCAAGTTTGATTATGATCATCTTAACGAAACGAGTTTCATTGCCAAAAACGAGGCGGTGAGCCGAGTTTTGCTGCAATCAAACGAATTTCGTTATGCGCCATAAGCAAACGTGTATTGTTCAATATTTTATCTTCATCAATAAATTCTGGTTCTGTAGTATGAGCAAAAAGTAACTCCATCAAAGATACCTTTGGAATTTTGAAGTCATGTGTATTGTAACACCAGAAAATTATATCTAATTCTTGTTGATTCTTGTCAATGCCGTTATTGATGTTTAAATTAAAAAATCTGGTGTGATACACTCACACAACTTCCTTTTACAGTGATCTTATAATTAGTCAAAAATTTAATTTTTCATTTTTAACCATTTGTTAAAAATTTTCAAAAATTACAAATTCTACAAAAACGGTACAAAATCGAGTGTTAGTTGAAGAGATAAATTTTCTCTAGAATTTTAAGGTGAATTCAAAAATGTAATAATATACCGGGTGTTTTATTTAAAATAGGAGTTAATAAAAAAAATAGAAAAAAAAACAAAATAAACCCACTTTAGAAGTATTCAACTGGAAAATCACCTATCTCACATCAATACACATTAAAAATGTAAGAAAAATGTAAAATTAAAAAAAAATCGTTAGAGCCGTTTTTGAAAAAATCGAAAAAAACTGAAAAATCACAAGAGTAAACACCTACTTCCGGTTATGCGATTTTCTTAAAAAGCTTGCTGTCTCATCTACATAGTACACAAAACTTATATATGAAGTTTCAACGCCATACCTCTTTTTGTTTTTGAGATATTCTTTCACAGACAGACACACAGACAGACAGACCAATGAAAAAAAAATATGTTTTTTGGGATCAGGGGACTCTAAAACGTGAAGATCTGTTGAAAACTCAATTTCGAATTTTTGGGGTGAATCCAATACTTCCTTTATAGTAGTAAAAGGAAGTAAAAATGCAGTATTGTAAGAAAACTTACTAAATTTAATAAAGAGAAAATTAAAATTACAACAGATAGTATTTAGAATTAATAAAATAAAATTAGCATAACGTTTGTGTTAATGGAGACACTACTTAAATTGCAGGTTAGGTGAACATAATGATAGGTTCTTCCGGGTTATGCCGTGGTCGTCGATTTGAACTTGACGACCACGGCATAACCCGGAAGAACCTATCATTATGTGCAACGGCCGTGAAAGCCTGCATTCGACTAGGTGAACATAACCTCATTTCAGTCTGTACACAAATTCAAAGTTGCCAAATGTTCAACATTCTACAGCAGTGATTCCCAAAGTGGGCGATCCAGGGGGGGCGATAGTAGCCTCGGGTGCATTTGGGGGGCGGTGAATAAAAATAAAGGGGCGGTGAAAGCTTAAAGAAGGAAGAGAAGATAAGAAGATTTAGAAAAATCATTCGTACATATTTCATCTGTTGTGTAACATAGTGTAACATTATTTTCCAAATAAACACACAAAATGCAAGTTACAGATTTATTTATTCCATGAAGACTATTTACCATTATTAAATGTTCTTATTCTTCTTCATACCATTTATTACTTTATTTATTCAGTCTGTTCATTCCCCGTTTCTTTAATTTTACTTTATCACACCCTTTAATACACCATCCATAAAGTAAATACCATTATAATAAAGGGTTTTTATTATTCAAATTTGCTTTTACTCAAAATACAGGTTACAAATTCAGAAAAGATATGTTTAATTTAAAAATATCGTTTTCTCTAGCAATAATAATTTATCCAAAATTTCTATATGGTATATTTTATTATAACAATACATAATTGACTTTTTCAGATAATCATTTGAGTTTGGCTTTCACTTTAGTTATTCCGAGTGTCAGTTAATACCTACAAATTAAAATCTAAGCTCTGATGTTACCAAACAGCTATCCCATCTAAATCAACTTATATACTCGAACCTTTTTAATAAACTATTCGGAATTTAACAGTAACTGTATCTAACATTCATTAAACAATTCTCAAATATTTATGTTGTCCTTTTAATATATAAATCCTTCCTTGTACTTTTTAATTGCTAATTAATTTATTCTTTCAAAATAATTTTCTACCTAGAAATACTCTTATAGATAATTATCAGTCTCAGGAAGCTACCACTACAATATCTTTCTGTTTATTCGCTTAAAGAATGTAGATTTCCAGGGGGCGCTGAGTAATTTTTTTCCGAAAAGGGGGCGGTAGGCCAAATAAGTTTGGGAACCACTGTTCTACAGTCTATACACATTTACAAGAAGTGCTGAAAATGCCTTCCTTCTTCCTGCAAGCATAACCTCATACGGCCTTTCATATTTTCGAAGACACTGCAACAATTCTGGAGTTATTAAATTACATGCCTCGGTGATTCTTTTAGCTCAAAAATCGTATGTACTGGTGTTTTAAATATTGAATTTTTTAGAACTGGAAATAAAAAGTAATCCAAAATGGCGATATCACAAGATCTGGGTGGTCAAAAATCTTTTGTAATTAATCGCTCATCAAAGAACTGCTGTAGATATTCCAACGTGGTTCCAGTTACATGAGGTGTTGCGTTATCTTGTTGCAAATATCCTTGTCGAATTTCATCATCATGGAGCTGATTCACAAATTCTTCAAGAATGTTATTTTGATATCTTTCGGCATTTATTGTATCTTCAAAGAATATTGGTCCGATAATTCTCCGACGAGAGCACGCTACCCAAACGCATATTTTAGGGCAATGCAAAGAAGCTTCACAAAAGAAATGTTGATTATCAGCGCTCCATAAGCGCATTACTTGTGAATTGATGTAGCCATTTAAGTAAAACCACAATTCATCAGAAAAAAGTTAAATCGAAAACATTGTTATTTAAATGTTGCAAAAACCAGTTACAGTATAAAATTATCTTGGTGTAATTTGGAGGTAACCGCTCTTGATACATTTGTAGCTTGTATAGATGCATATTTAAATATTTTTTTAGAATTGTACGGCAAGTACTATAACTCAAATTCACTTCTTGCGCAAGCATTCGGATTGATGTGGAGGGTTGGTTTTGCATTCGATTTTGACATCTGCAATTTGTTCCGCAGTTCCCACATGTGTTCTACCACTTCTTGGTCTGTCTGCTACACCACCAATTTTCCTGAAAGCAACTACAGTACGTCGTACTTGATAAAAAGGTCTGTTGCTAATATTTCAACGTTAGGAAATCTTTCTCTAAATTCATTTAAACAAGCATGTGCGGAATATTGCCAATTACCATTGTCCATTTCGAGAATATGCTTCTATTATAAATATTTTATGTTCTCGTAACATTTTTAAAATAAATTATTGAGAAATTATTGACAAAAAATTATTGCATAATAACAAATGTCAAATGACAGCTTCTAATTTTCTGGTGTTATAATACACATGACTTCAAAATTCCAAAGATATCTTTGATGGATTTACTTTTTGCTCATACTATATATATGTTATGTAATGTTAGACAATTGCCAAGTCAATGTACTATTAGGCAAACACCCCAATACTCAGGGCACTTATATTAAATTTTAAAAATGCAAAACTTGCCTGTCAGTATCTTAGGCTAACTAAAATGAATCGTATTTATTACTCTCCAATAAAATGGTTAATTGCCCCGTTCTATATTTTATCAAATTGCAATAATCTTATAGGCCTGCTCCGGCAAAATACAAGACTGACATCTCAGGTTAGGTTCAAATTTGAATTTTATATTAAAAGAATTCTGTAGAATATTTAACTCAGAGTAGCTCAAATACTCAAAATTTCAGTACAACTGCTCTACTCACTTCAATAACTTATAACCTCACAAAATTGACTTATACCACAAAAGGTTCGCGGGTGCATACAGCGTTTTATTTTGATATTCAAAAGCAAAATTTGCAAGGAAACCACAGGTAAACTCAATCGAATCTCCCGCCTAGCAACATCCAACTTGGTTTTGTTTTAGGTTGTGACGTAAAAACGACGCGTTACTATCTTTTGTCTTGGATTCCTGTGAAAACTGCAAATCCTGGCAAAAATCGCATTTTCTAGTGACGCCACGGAATTTTCTGGAACGTGGACGTATCTGGATGCTCGAAAACACGATAAATCTCTTCATCAAGGTGTGTTCTCGAAGTCCACTGGCTTTCCGGACTCCAACTACATAAAAACCTGCCAAATCGTACCTTTTAAAATATCGCCGACCTCGTCTCTGGAGCCGCTGCGGGTGACGCCAACGCCTTTATTTGCTGGAAGTCGCTTCCTTGGCATCAACTCTTCTTCTAGGATGTTGTTACACCTCTTTCCGACATGTAGAACTTGAGATCCCTGGCTTCTGATGTTAGAATGGACTGGTATTGCAGTTTGAAATTTTCAGGTTGTTGGAACACACACAATTTTATAAACTTTTAATAACACTTCCACTCATACCCGGTGACTTGTGGAATAACTTTGTACACTTTTTAGACTTTGCAAATAACTTTAATTATATAAAAAACACCAAAAATCAGGAGCATCATTTGCCCACAAGTTGACATTACAGGGAATTATTTTCTATCTTTTTTCACAAAAGAGCATCGCGTTACCTAGTAACCGCAATCTAATATTGTTCAAAGGAAATACGTTTTGGTTGCAATTTCACATAAAAGAATAAAATTTGATCAACATGTTGCTTGCTTGAAACTAAAAATTGTCCTTATTTCTTATACATAAAAATTGTCCTTTCTTGTCACATAAATTGTTATTTATTACTGCTCAGCTATGGACACTTAGTTTTAAATTGCACTGGCACTTGAGTTCAATTTTAACCACGTCACTAATTATTCTTCATTTCAGTTGTCCTCGTTCTGCATTGCTCTTTGCAAATTCTATCTTATTTTGCTTTGATTTTTATCTACCTTATAGCTTGCTTGCTTTTCACTGGCCTGTACGTTTATTAATAAGTCTACGCTCATATTTATTATGCACATAACCAACATTTTGCATTATTTACTTACATTTGGTCCGGCTTCAAATATGCTTTCATACTGGTTATATTATATTAGCCATCTTAAATCTTTCTTTTACTCAAACTTCAAATTCAATTTTTCTAAAACCTGCTTTTCTTATGCTAGTCTTTATCCCTCTAATTATGCTTCTTGCATCTCATTTTCAATGCATTTAATAACTTCAACTACTGTCTAGATTTCAATTAAATAAAATATTTCAACTCTGTGCTTTAATTGACTTTGTTCAATATTTCTCTATGCATACAGAATTAAATTGCGAGCATCAAACCATTTCAATATATATACCGCACTGAGTGTGGAAGCTCTTAACAATACTAAAATTAATTTGGCTAATAGTATATAACAACACCGATGAAGATAAATACTTTAAAATTCATCCTCGATTTTATATAATACTTAATAACTTAAAAAATGAATAACATTGGAGATAGAACTTCTCTCTGACTTATTTCGATGCATACTATGCTAAGTTAATATTATTTATTACCTAATTGGCACACAATCTAATTTAAGTTACTTTTTTACTTCCCTCGACTGAAAGACTAAGGAAGTATTGTAATCACGAATCACCTTCCGAGATTTCTTCAGATCTTCACGTTTCAGGGTCCCTAGATGACGAAAAACAGATTTCTCAATTCCGTCTGTCTGTTTGTCTATCTGTCTGTCTGTCTGCCTGCCTGTTGGCGGTATAACTCAAAAAATATTTGTCGGAGGAAAACGATATTTTGCATACACATTATATATACCTGGAATGAAACCGGAAAAGTATATACAGGGTGAGCACCTTAAAAAATAAAGTTTTGTTTATATTTCATTCAACTTAGTAATAGATACAAATAATCATTTGTACATAATGCAGGCTTTATTCTTATCAAAAATGGGAGCCAATAGATACAAAATAACGTTTTTCCGATACAAAACGAGGCTCAAATTAGAACATTACTCAAATTAGCGCATTACTAAATATAGCTGCGACGCAGGAATGCGAGAGGTCGGTACTTCGTGGCGCAGGTAGAAATTGCCCAGTCCCTTACTAATTCCACAAAACGTTGTGGGCTGCACACACGGTCCGCCTGCCGTTCGAATTCGACCAGCGGTATCGTTTTTTTTTATTGAAAATTTATTAGAAACGTGAAGATATTTTTACTCCTAGCTTAATTTGATTTTTAAAATTATTTATTGTCACAATGTCGACGAGGGAAGTTCTGGGTAAAGCCTTTTACAAATTTTTTGAATTTATAGTATTATATCCTTAATTTTATTTTTCCTTTTCTTTTTTACATTCATTTCTTAATTATAAATTTACCTAGTATATTACAAAATTATAAATTAAACAGGCGTATAACTATCCGTTTATTGTAACAAACATTTCTGGTATTGTGATATAAATAGTAATAAAATAATCATTGATTTGGATTATAGAATTAATGAAACTATAGCATGCGATAATGAACAATTTAAGGAACTATTTTGTAAGCGTGACAATCTTTTAACGTCGTTTTACTGAAATATCAGAAGTATAAACAAGAATTATGATAAATTACTTCTCTATTTGGAGTCATTAATAACAAAATTTGATGTAATTATACCTACTAACAGAAACCTGGAACATTTAATCTGGCCTTAACAATTTTGAAATTGATAATTACAGAATTTACTACAATTTTGGAAATTTTAATCAAAATGATGGAGTAGTTGTGTGTATTAAGGATGCAATTAATGCAAATGTTAATATAATTAACACGAATTCGGGATTCAATATTCTTGTATTAAATTTTCTGCTTAATAATATAGCTTATGGTATCACTACACCTTCTAGCAACAGGGGCGATTTTTTGTTAGATATCAGAACAAGCATGCAGAGCTGTAATCAGCAGTTTAAGATTTTTGCTGGGGATATCATATTGACATTCTTGATACTACCAGTATAACGTTTGCAGAATATTTGAATTTGCTGAATGAATTTGGTTTTATTAAATATTTACAAAAACCAACAAGAGTGACGAACAACAAGTGATTTTGAAGGAGATAGTGAGATGGTTTTAAGCTCACAATTTAGCTCTGTATGCAGTGAGAAATATTGAACAAAGTCAATTAAAGCACAGAGTTGGAATATTTTATTTAATTGCAATCTAAACTAGTTGAAGTTATTAAATGCATTGGTAATGAGATGCAAGAAGCATAATTAGAGAGATAAGGGCAAGCATAGGCAAGGCAGATTTCAGGGGGTTTGAATTTGACTTTTGAGGAAAATAATATAAGTAATATGATAGGCATATTTAAAGCCAGACCAAATGAAATTAAATAACAGAAAAGGTTGGTTATGTGCATACTGAATGAGCGTAGAGTTATTAATAACACTACGTGCCAGTGAAAATCATGCAAGCTGAAAGGTAAATAAAATCGTAGCAAGAAAAAATAGAAATTGCAAAGAGCAAGATAGAACGAGGGCAACTGAATTGAAGAACAAACAGTGACGTGTGTAAAATTGAACTTAACTCCAGTGCATTTTAAAAATAAGTGTTATAGCAGAGTAGTGATTATAAAAACATTGTGTGTGACGAGCAAGAACAATGTTTAGATATAAGAAAGAAAGACAATTTTTAGATTTAAGAAATTTTTAGATTTTAGAAAAATGTATTCCGTTTATGTTAAATTATAACTAAAAATATTTTTTTATAAACAATATCAGATTGCTGTTACCTAGCAACACGATGCTGTTTTGTAAAAAGGGAATAACAATTCCTGTAAATTTGTCAAGTTGGGGGCAAAATTGAGCTCCATAAAATTTATGTTTTAAGATAATAAAAGTGTTTTGCCAAGTTACAAAGTACGTCAGTTATTATACCCATCACCAGGCAGCTGTGGTAGTGTTTGCAGCAGTTTCCGCGACACAAAAATTATAAAATTTTCTAAACCGACCTCGGCTGAACATCGGCAGCGGACACCTGGAGTTTCCGATCATCGTTACCGTTCCAGTTGAGTTGTATAAGCCAGGGGTCTCCACTACAACAGGTCAGAGGGGTTTGCACGAGCAACCCGGGACTACATTTGCTGCCAGGGAATCGACTGTAAGCGGATAAAACGATCGGCGTCACCTGCACAAGTTTCGTGTCCACTTCGGCTAGAATTTCAAAAGGTAGGAGTGGCATGTTTCTGAGCGTTTTAGAGCTGACAAAACTAGTAAACTCCAAGAATAGACATTGTGGAAGAGATTCATTGCATCTCCGAGGATCCAGTACTGTCCTAGTTTAAATAATTTGCATGGCTTCAGTAGAAATTGTAATTTTTGCTAGAATTTGATGCCCACAGAGGAAGCCAAGAGCAAAAGACAACTAGCGTCGTTTGACGTCACGGCTAAAACAAAATCGAGTCAGTTGCTGCTATGCGGGAGTTTAATTCAATTTACCTGACGTTTCCTAGCAGACTTTTACTGTTAAATATTCAAATTAACGCTGTTGCACTGACGACGTTCTGTGTCAAGTTGTAGGGTTATGAAAAATCGGAGCGTGTAGATCGAATGTACTAAAATCGCTCATGTTAGCTATTCTGGGACACATTTTCTAAAACAACATTAATTTCAAAAACTCGGGTCTGAACCTACCTGAGAGGAGTTTTGTGTTTTGCTGGAGCTAGCCTAAATTATTATTGCAGTTTAATAAAATATAGAAAGGGTCAATTAAACATTTTATTTAAAAAGTAATAAATACATTTCATTTTAATTAACCTAAAATACTGACAGGCAAGGGTAGCACAATAAAAATACCCTGAGCATTGTGGTTATTTGCCCTAATTTAATTTATTTAATTTTATTCCATAAATATCACAAACAGGGTCATCGCAATAGATACAAACACACGGTTCACCTAATGTACCAACATAACCAAGACATACTGTTTTGGTGCCATCTCTTTCTCAAGCAAAAGAATGTATATGTATTTATCTTTGTCATAATTGCGCTGCCAACCCTGAAGCTAAGGCACCAAAATGTATATTGCCAAAACGATATATGTCATACTGACGTCCAGACACCTTATATATTTTCAATTAACTTCAAAGTAATCGGCTCACCTTACGCATTCTAGAAAGTTGCTATAGGATTTCTCAAGTTTTTCTGTGTTGGTTTTTATAGAAATTTTCATTTGGTTGTTTTGTCACACGCCTCGCCTGCATTGATTAATAAAAATGTTTAAATGTTTTTTCTATGAATTAGACGAATGTACTTCCTTGCATTATAGCAACTTCATGTAAAACACTTAAAATGCGCACCGTTTTTTGTTCCACAAAAATGATTTAGTTTGACGTTTAGGTGTCATTCGTAAAAATTGTAGCAATTAAAAACATATGTTTTTGAAAAACAAACAGAAGCGTGGTGTGCTATTTATCTAGGGTGCTGTGCTCGCAATTGCGAAAAGGATAGAGCGTATTCATATGCTGTATTACAGAAGAAGATAGTACGAAAAATGGATGTTACACATCTTGGCACATAAATGTATGTGATACGTTATTATAATGCTGTATTTGTATCTATACCTTTAAAAAATCACTGCGAACAACTCAGCAACTTGCATCGATCCTCCTTCAGTAGATGTAAAAATAATTTAATTCAAAGTTTATTTCCAGTACTCATGGAAACTGCGATTACTGATCATTTTCCAAATAACTTACTTATCAAAAATTACAATACAACATTATCGAATTTAAATGCAGATTTGCTTCATAAAAATAAAATTCTAATTGATTATGATAAATTGAGCCATAGATTATCTAATGAAACATTGACTGAAGTAATTACATCTAATGAAATTAATCCTGCAGTAGAAATAACAAATTGAAGACACATATCAGTCATGCACAAAAAGTATTAAAATATCATCTAAAATAAAAAAAATTAAACTATGGATGACGAGAGGCATCTTAGTAGCATTAACAAATACAGATAAGTTAAGCAAATCAACAATAAAAATCCTCAAAATCTTCAGCTGCTTTAATGGCACTTATACACGTGTATCATACGCTATTTTTTCTACGATCGTAACAGAAATGGCACCAATGGAAACGCGCTAAACAGACCTAATTCGGGCGCTAATATTAAAAGTGCTACAATCGTCGCTTTTGCCACTAGAAACTGTAAAAAGTTGTCATTTTAACACGATCGTAGAAAATCAAAATTAAGCAAGTCAATGGGGTTTTGAGAAAAACCTTGAATATAATTAATGAAGCAACTAATTCTACTAAAAATAAATCTACAATAGGTGACATTACTGATAATACTGATAATTTGATCACTGATGATACAAATAAAGCATATTTCTAAAAAAGAAATTCGGGATGTGGCTGTTGATATGTCTAGCGGAATTGTTAAATTTGAAAAAAAAAACTTATAATCCAAACTCAATTTATCTGACACCTGTCACAGAAAATGAAATTATTACTTAAGTAATATCTTTAAAACATTCAAATTCTTCCGAAGCAGACGGTATAACTAATAAAACTATTAAAATTATTGGACAGCACCTTATAAAACCTTTAGTTCATTTAATTAATATGTGTTTTTGCAAAGGTATTTTTCCTAGTAATTTTAAATCAAATTCAACTATTTCAATTTTTAAATCAGTCATGCACAAAAAAGTATTAAAATATCATCTAAAATAAAAAAAATTAAACTATGGATGACGAAAGGCATCTTAGTAGCATTAAGAAATACAGATAAGTTAAGCAAATCAACAATAAAAATCCTCAAAATCTTCAGCTGCTTTAATGGCACTTATACACGTGTATCATACGCTATTTTTTCTACGATCGTAACAGAAATGGCACCAATGGAAACGCGCTAAACAGACCTAATTCGGGCGCTAATATTAAAAGTGCTACAATCGTCGCTTTTTCCAGTAGAAACTGTAAAAAGTTGTCATTTTAACACGATCGTAGAAAATCAAAATGAAGCAAGTCAATGGGATTTTGAGAAAAACCTTGAATATAATTAATGAAGCAACTAATTCTACTAAAAATAAATCTACAATAGGTGACATTGCTGATAATACTGATAATTTGATCACTGATGATACAAATAAAGCATATTTCTAAAAAAGAAATTCGGGATGTGGCTGTTGATATGTCTAGCGGAATTGTTAAATTTGAAAAAAAAAAACTTATAATCCAAACTCAATTTATCTGACACCTGTCACAGAAAATGAAATTATTACTTAAGTAACATCTTTAAAACATTCAAATTCTTCCGAAGCAGACGGTATAACTAATAAAACTATTAAAATTATTGGACAGCACCTTATAAAACCTTTAGTTCATTTAATTAATATGTGTTTTTGCAAAGGTATTTTTCCTAGTAATTTTAAATCAAATTCAATTATTTCAATTTTTAAATCAGGAGATAACACTCAGGTTACTAACTATCGCCTTATCTCTCTTAAAAACTGCATTGGAAAAATATTTGAAAAAGCAATTAAAGATAAATTGATGTAATTTTTAAATAAATTTAACCTTTTATCCGAGTCACAATATGGATTTCAAAAACACGTAGGAACAGATGAATCAATATTCCAAATTGCTAACAACATACTTGAAAACTTAGATAGCAGCTTAAAAACTTTAGCTGTCTTTCTGGATTTAGCAAAAGCATTTGATACTGTTTCTGATGGTACCCTATGCAGAAAATTAGATAGTATTGGAATTAGAGGTTCAGCTTATGATTTTATTAAAAATGATCTAACAGACATGCAACAGTGTGTGTCAATGGTAAAAATAGTAGTACTGTAACTGTAAAAATGGGTGTGCCACAGGAAACTGTACTTGGGAATATTATATTTGTAATATATTCCAATGACCTAAGTAAATTAAATATTAATGCAGAAATAATATTTTATGCTGATGACACTTCTGTTATCTTTGCTGCTCAGGACCATGACAAGCTGGTTGGAAGAGTGAAAAAAGATATGGCAATAATTTATTAATCACAAATTAAATCTTGAAAAACTCACACTCAGTGTGAATAAAATAACATTTATTTAATTTGCCTAATCACAATTCCATCATAAACATATAGGTATTTGAAAATCGCTTACATTCTATGAATTGCATAGCTCAAAACAAGTTTAACTATAATTGCAATCAAAGTATTCAGTCTGTGGAACATATAAAATACTTAGGAGTATATATTGACGCTAATCTCAAATTTAAAGCTCTAATTACGAAAGATCAAGCTCTTGAGGCCGTGCTCAATTTTATTTATGCAATCCAAAAAAAGGATACGGCGCAACGTGTGGCTGCATAAAAGCTGGGTCGAAGTGATCTATTATCTGTCAACTTTGCAATTCAAAATCATGGGAAAATGTGCCAGAAGTTATGATCGACAACGACGATGAAGAAGAGACGTTATCTTTCTTGGAACTCAAGGTAATGAAGAATTTGAATCTCAAACTGAACACAAGAGTAACTTTTTTTATGGGATAGATACGAACAACCGATAACATTAAAGCGACAAAAATTTTAATAAAATACTTCGATTACAGGTATTCGTGGAATAGGACTACTGGGGATACCACGTTAAAAAACGTGCCGTTAACTCTACCTCATGGTGGTGTGGAAACGAATTAACAGCACCTAGTTAATAGTTACTAGGTATGAAAACAGTCAATATGCATTTAATAAACCATAATCATGAAAAATTCAGCTCAAAACGGAGCATTGTTGATATTTTCATTATTCTGCTCCACTTTACAGCGCTGCAGCCTGCAGCTAGGTATTTATTCCACTTACAAAAAAATGTGTCAAACAGAAGTTGTGAAAATGATATCTTCTCTAATAGTTATAATAGCAATTTTTTTCTTAGAATGCACTGTTAAGGAGATAATCTGAAAAAAACGATTTTGAGCTCAATTTTTCATGATGGCGGCTCGAGATGCGGCTCAAAAAGTTGGAGAACTTAGAATTTTCATTAGAATCCCGAACTCGTAAACAAAAATGAAAACTAGCGGATCTTTTGCAGGGTAAAACTACGCTGCTACTAGACTAGTATGTTCTAATATTTGTGGTTTTCTTATATCGAGAGATAAAAAAAACTGATCCTCAGTGGGCTGTGGAAATAATTCAAACGTATGAATAATATGTTGGTGACACTGTAAGTCTATGTCATATTCGAGGTTAGCAGGTTAGGTTTTGCGTGAGTCCGTGTCAAAACTGACGCAAAACCTAACCTGCTAACATCGAATTTGACAGAGACCTACAGTACCACCAACATATTATTCATACGTTTGAATTTCCACAGCCCGTTCTTTTTATCTCGATATAAATTAGATCGCAGTGGTGACGTAACCAAGACAATAAATAATGAATAAATAAACAAATTTTTTGCAATTTCACAAAAATTAATAGTCGCTTTCATAAAAATCAATCTAAATTAATGTAAAATGTGGAACGATTAAGTGCCAGAAATGTCGCGTCTTGCAACTACATCTCATACGATCCTACGCATGCATACGAACTTGGGAAAATGGCTGCTACTTTGCTCTAGGAGAACCTTTGCTGACGCCAGGGAAGGGGCCCTTATATCATCAGAAAAGGTACTTTTCGGGAAATGCTTGTTAGAGTATTGCTAGAAAAGATTTGAGCGAACTCGTCATGTTTAGTTGAGTTTTTGAACTGCGGTGTAGTTTTTAATAGCGTTCACTGGACCCGAAAACGTAATAGTGCTAGAAAATTCTGATACACATAAGATCAGTGTTCAAATCGCCGATGTCAGGTAATATTTATATATACCTAGTTACCGTTTAAAAAAGCACATGGTTTCTTCAATATTCGTGATTCACAGATTCAAAATTCAGTTTGATGTAGTAATATATGAGACAGATAAACGTATTTGTACTACACAATATGGGCTTCAATGAATGAAAAATGTTGACAGTTGAGTAAAGTCATGAAAAACGTCAGTCTTGACAAGACACTTTAAAACTAGACCCAGAAATTAAAAAAATATGTTCAAAATTTCAGTTGCAACATTAACCAGCAATCCTTTAATTTATTTTTATATTAACGTATTTTTATTTCAGAAAGGTTTAATTCTGGGCGTCTATGAGGGTGACAATGACGAGCCCATTTTCACGAAGGCTGCTCAAAAATTTAACGACCACCTTAGTGGAAAACTGTTTGATCTAGTGAAAGCGTAAGTTTTATGTTTAATTTCTGTTATGGCTCGATATTACACTTTTATTGCTTTATGATTCAATTATCGTTCCATAATAAAAGAATTAAATCGTGTTTATGACTTGGTTTATAGCAAGTTTCTATTAATCTCAAGGTCAAGCTATACTCGCTGTAAGCTGCAGTGTTTGTAACATCTCTTGTGGGCACCACACTGGAAAGAATGATCGATATGCAAAAATTCAAATATTTCAGATCACTTTGAAACTTTACATAACTATGTCAGAGACCATTAGTAGAAAAATTTAGTTTGTATGAAGTTCCACGACAATAACTGTTTCAGAGCTGGGAGTGAAATTAAAAAGGGGAAAGCAAAAACATTCAACAACGTCGACAAGGAATTCTGGTCGATAGCAGTGGTAGGCCTCGGCAAGGAGAAGCAGGGCTACAACGAACTGGAAGCCATTGACCAAGGGCTGGAGAACGTCAGAATCGCCTCTGGGATAGGAGCTCGCAGGCTCAGCAAACAGGGAGCCACGAGAATTCTAGTGGAGGGCCTTGGCCACCCCGAACAAGCTGCCGAGGGCGCCGCCCTTGCTTTATGGAGGTACCAAGAGAACAAGAACAGGGAGCAGTGGAAGCCCATACCCTCTCTGGAGCTCTTCGACGACCCCGACGCGGAGAGCTGGCAGAGAGGTCTCTTCAAGGCGGAATCGCAGAACTTGGCGAGGCGGTTGTCAGACACCCCCGCGAACCAAATGACCCCACTTCACTTTGCCCAGGAGACCGTTAACGAGTTGTGCCCTTGCGGGGTGAAGGTGGAGGTGCACGATAAGGACTGGATAGAGTCGAAGAAGATGAACGCTTTCTTGGCAGTCGCGCGGGGGTCCTGCGAGCCTCCGGTGTGCTTGGATATCAGCTACTGCGGGGGCCCCACCGAGCAAAAACCGATCCTGCTTGTAGGGAAGGGCATCACCTTCGACAGCGGAGGGCTTTGTATAAAACCGTGCAAAGACATGTCCAGGTATTTATATAATACTAATAATAGTAACCGTTATTCCTTGTTGGGGATATAAGGTGTTTGTATACTCCTAGACTTAATTTTCACTTGCTATTTGGCCCAACTATGTGGTGATCTTCTTTATGTCATTCGCGGGTACGCTCTATTTCTATAGCCCTGTGGATTCCATTACAGTACTTTTCTGCAAATCTCTTTTTCATGTTTAAGCAGCGTGTGTATTTTCTTTTCTTTATTTTTGACTTAATGTGCATTTGCTTTGTTCATTCTCACAGCTCTTCGTTAGAGATTGTGTCTAGCCAACTAGTCCCAGTATAGCTCTCAATATTCACAAACGCTTGCGTAACTAACCGCGAGTCATAAAGTAGCACGGATTTTACCATTGAATCGAATACACGCACTTTAGTTTTAATTGTTGAAGTTTTTGTGCGTTAGACATGCGAATTATTCACAAAATATTGATTTTTTGATATGTTTTTATTGCGTAAATTGTGATGGAAGTCAAACTGTGACATGAAAAACCTATGGCTGTTTTGACAACTGCTTTATTCAGATTGTTGCAATTTTAATGTCAAAATGCAGAAAATACTAAATCCTAACCACGAATTAAAAACATGACCCAATTTTCTAATGTCTAGTTATTTAGAATGGGTACCAACAAAAGATCTAAGGCTCGCGAGTTCGATTACCGGTCCCGGTGAGGTTTTCAAAAATAGAAACAATGCAGATGAAAGCTGTATATATAAGCCGTTCACGATCTTTTTGGGTCACGTGAGGCTATGACCACCTATAGGCCGTTCACGACCTTTTTGGGACAGAGTTGGCTATGATTTTTTCTTTTCATGTTGAACTAACTGATTCGATGATGTAGCAGATGCAACTTTTTTCTCTGTCAGTGTCTGTTCGACATTTTCTTGCCACCACATTGCCAGATTTATTATTTTAATATTCGTAAGACAATAAACGATTTATCAAATGTATAAAAATAATTTTAATTTCCGTCAAAGGGAAAGTCAAAATGCCCAAAATGAATTTGTTGCAACAAAATATTTCCATTAAACGATGCTACTTCCAATTTAAAAAAAAACAGACCAAATTTAAAAGAACGCAAGTGGATGTGGAGACTAGAGAATATCCGGCAACAATGTACCTATTTAGATAATACCGGGTGGCCATAAATATCTGAGATCCCGGCAGCCATGGAATTAGCTACTTATAAATGTTGGTTAGCATTATATTTCAATTGCAATAAGTATTAGTACCTATGTAATGTAATAAAATACAATAAGAGGAGGGGAATGTGCCCCGGATTCTGCAGTTGAGCCTACAACTCGATTATAAAAATCTCCTGTTCTAACTCCATTACTTATTGCAATCTGTAATAATTTTTGACAGATAGGAATTTTAGTTGTGATGACATTAATGACATTTAGTTTTGTTAGATTCATCACTTTAATAAAGCGGTGTTGATTCCAAAGGTAATGTGATATCAGATATTTATGGCCACCCGGTATAACCTTAAACTGAAAACAAACTAACCTAACACAAAAAGTGTCAACTTCCATGAGGGAGTTTAGTTGCAACAGAGGTTCTACCAACAAAATTACTAGATGTTCATAGCCTCACCTGACCCAAAAAGATCGTGAACGGCTTATAGTAATTTTGTTGGCAGAACCTCTGATGCAACTAAACTCCCTCATGTAAATTGACACTTTTTGTGTTAGGTTAGGTTGTTTTCAGTTTAAGGTTATATTTTCTGAATAGGTACATTGTTGCCGGATATTCTCTAGTCTCCACATCGACTTGCGTTCTTTTAAATTTGGCCTGTCCTTTTAAAATTGGAAGCAGCATCATTTAATGGAAATGTTTTGTTGTAGCAAAATTATTTTTAGTACATGCGCCAGGGAAATCGTTAATAGGGTTTTACGTGCAATTCTTGGTACCAGCATTTTGGGTTAATGGGTGGGTGGGGGGCTGTGCTCTGAGTCTAAGTCAAAGTTTTCGGATCGATCGGAGAAATTGTTTTTCCGCAATATCGGAAGAAGTGTTGAAAACAGTTTTTTAGCAATTTCTCGTTTCCTGTTGCTCTGATGCTGAAATTGAATCAATACAAGTTTGTAGTTTATGAAATTCCTCACAACTTTTGGACATACCTTTTTCTCGTGCGCTCAACAATTCAAAAGTTGTTACCCCATAAAGCCAAGAAATTAAGGGTTGAAATGGGTTTTACGTAAATATATCGCTTTCAGTTAATCCTACGATAAAAAATACTCTTATATTTTTTGTAGAACAACTAATTTGCATAAAATTTGTATATGAGTATTTTTCCATTTGGACAATTATTTACCGTTCTACAGCGCCGCAAATGTCGCAAGTCACGTAAACCGTACATTTAATGTGCACTTTCGAACGGCCCTGTTCCTTTGAGGTACAGTTTGTAGCGCGTCATTTTATGTGGTTTCCCCGATATGCCTACTCCACGAAGTGTATTTCTAACAGTCTCACACTTCCCATGGTCTTTTTGATGGACCGGGTTCTGCATCGTTGATCCCACTCATTGCAGAATCATTGATTTTATCGCCCTTGTCAAGTTGTGTTTCCTTTGAAAAAAACTCGGAAAGAGAAAATATGTCGTTGTCGTAATTGATGTGATATTCGTCAACATCTATAGTAAGCATTCTGGAGAATTCCTGCACGTTCTCACAGGAATCTCTGGAGGGAAGCAAATGGCGGTGCACTTTAAACTCGCTTTGCGACAGCCATAGGCCTTTCCACATTTGGTTTTGCACCCGCATAAAATTAATTTTATTATTGCTTACGGTATGGGAAAAGTGACAACTGGATTGCTTCTCACGAACCCTTCCTGGAGGGGACCGAATTAGTAGCCATCAGCACTGGTCTTGTTGGAGATCCCCGTCTCATTAATTGCCACCTGTCAGAGGAAACCGGTAAGGCAATGTTGTCCATGGTAGTGGAACAACATACTTTCGGATCATTGTCATATAGACGGAAAGACAAGGTGCTCCCTTTAGCGGCTTTGTCCAGCAGTATCAAGATAGACGACATTCCTGTCCCCATCAATCCCTTGCTTATATGATAAAGATATGCAAGATTATCTTGCGTACGAACTCGCGCCATATCCATTGTCACTGTTTTCTGATGAAGGAATGCGGAAGGGCACAAAATCTTTTTTGTACAACGCCTTTTCGCCTATGGACCATGTTTATTTTGGAGAAAAGCGATATTTCGTGATCGACGGAGGTTTCTTGATGCACAAAGTCGTGTGGGACCGCGGTGTAACTATTAAAGCAATTTGCGATAAGTACGTCAAATACGTTAAAGACCATTTCGGCACATCGGTAAAAATAGTTTTCGATGGCTACTCAGACGACCCAGAAATTGCCGGCACGAAAACGTGGGAACGACTTCGCAGAACAAAAAATCAACGTTACGCTGACGTCATCTTTACCAGCAATACAGTTCCAACAACTACTCAGGAGAAATTTCTAGCAAACGAGAAGAACAAGGCCAAATTCATCCAACTACTTAGAAGAGAATTCGAAGATTGCGATTTTACAGTCGAAGAAGCACTGGGAGATACCGACTATCTAATTGTTCATTCAGCGATCGAAGAGTCTCACTTCTATGATTCTGTAACCATTGTCGCCGAGCACATCGACATATTGGTCCTTCTGACGGCACAGGACGGAACTGTGCAAACGTTTTTCTTTGCAAGCCCGGAAAACTGAATACGAAGGAACAGCATTACTCTACATCATGCTTGAAACACGGCGATGCTGTATCAAAGCATATCTTGTTCTTGCGTGCATTTTCTGGTTGTGACACAACATCGGCTGCTTACGGTATGGGCAAAGTGAAATTTCTTAAAACCCTAGAAAAGACACCTACCTTGGAATCTGCAGCGAATCACTTTGTACAGAAAGATGTAGACGCGGATATCATCGCATTAGCGGGAGAGCAATTTTTTATTGCGTTGTACGGTGGAGACATCCATAAAGACAAGTCAATCAACTTGCTGCGATACAAACACTTCGCGAAATCCCTTGTGAAGTCAACGTTTAATCTGGCATCCCTGCCACCTACAAAAGACACGGCCAGGATGCACGCATTCCGGACATACCATCAAGTTCAAACCTGGCTTGGAAATGACACTCTACCCGCGGAAAGATGGGGCTGAAAGAAACGTGGCCGTACGTTTACACCGGTGCCTAGCACTGAACCTCCCGCGCCTACTGCAATAATTAAATTAATTTTGGTGTAAGACCAAATGTGGAAAGGCTTGTGGCTGCCGCAAAGCGGGTTTAAAGTGCACCGCCATTTGCTCCATATGCGCCGGGAAATCCTGTGAGAACGTGCAAGAAATCTCCAGAATGATTGCTACAGATGAAGACGAATACCACACCAGCTACAGCGATG
This sequence comes from Agriotes lineatus, assembly GCA_940337035.1. Taxonomy (NCBI): domain Eukaryota; kingdom Metazoa; phylum Arthropoda; class Insecta; order Coleoptera; family Elateridae; genus Agriotes; species Agriotes lineatus. The sequence goes on from CALNHX010000794.1 coordinate 204,884, forward strand.
ACATATTTTCTCTTCCCGAGTTTGTTTCAAGAGAAACACAACTTAACAAGGGCGACAAAATCGACGATTCTGCAATGATTGGAATTGACGATGCAGAACCCAGCCCATCAAAAAGACCAAGAGAAGTGTAGAAATACACTTCGTGGATTAGGCCTATAGGGGAGACCACGTCAAAAAAACGCGCCACAAGCTGTACCTCAAAGGTGGTGTGGAAAACAATTGGTGCGACACACTCGAAGGAACAGGGCCGTTCGAAAGTGCACACTAAATGTACGGTTTACGTGACTTGCGACATTTGCGGGGCTGTAGAACGGTAAATAATTGTCCAAATGGAAAAATACTTATACACAAATTTTATGCAAATTAGTTGTTCTACAAAAAATATAAGAGTATTTTTATCGTAGGATTAACTGAAAGCGATATATTTACGTAAAACCTATTGCAACCCTTAATTTCTTGGCTTTATGGGGTAACAACTTTTAAATTGTTGAGCGCACGAGAAAAAGGTATTTCCAAAAGTTGTGAGGAATTTCATAAACGACAAACTTGTATTGATGCACTTCCAGTGCCAGAGCAACAGGAAACGAGAAATTGCTGAAAAACCGTTTTCAACACTTCTTCCGATATTGCGGAAAAACAATTTCTCCGATCGATCCGAAAACTTAAAATTAGACTCAGAGCACAGCCCCCCACCCACCCATTAACACAAAATGCTGTTACCAAGAATTGCATGTAAAAATTCCCTGGCGCCTGTACTATTTGGGCATTTTGACTTTTCCTTTGACCGAAATTAAAATTATTTTTTTAGACGACCACGTATGAAAGTAACATTATCCCGACAGCAGCCTACTACAGAAAGTTGACAATTTCATACACTAGCACGATATTATATCGTGCTAGTCATATCGTAACGGTACAAAGTTATTCAAATCACGGCCTGCTTAATTGTGTGACAAACGTCACTTTGACGTTTGTCACACAATTCAGCAGACCGTGATTCAAATAATCCAGACGCTTTTGCTTTATTCGTTGCTCTGCTTCCAACAAGCTCTAATTTTTTATAATTGTACCAATAATTAATATAACGATCAATTTTGCAAACGAAATAAAAACAATTCTTAAAAATAGAATTTACTTTGAGTGGTCGTCTAAAAAATAGTGTTCATAACTCGCCCGAAAGTGCAAATATCTATGCTCGTGTTTTAGATCCACTCGGGCTTCGCTTCGCTACGCCCTCGTTTGTCTAATCAACACTCGCAGGATATTTGCTACTTTCGACGCTTGTCATGAAAATAACTATTACACATTTGATAAATCATTTATTTTCTTACGAATATTAAAATAATAAATCTGGCAATGTGGTGGCAAGAAAATGTCAAACAGACACTGACAAAAAAAAGTTGCATTCGCTACATCATCGAATCAGTTAGTCCAACATGAAAAGAAAAAATCATAGCCAACTCTGTCCCAAAAAGGTCGTGAACAGCTTATAATAAGAAACCGTCGAGTCATTGGTGCAACCCATTGTGATTGGTTGGATCCACAAACCATGAAGTACTTGAATTTTAAAAATAAAATAACAATCACATTACATTTAAATTTGACATAAGCTATTTGAATGCCTTATTTCAGGTTATTTTCACATGACTTTTGACGTTAATTTAAAATTGTTCAACATATACATATAACTAGTGACAAATAACTTATTCCTAAGCTAAGAAAACAACCCCCGTGATCGACAATCTCTTATTCTCTATAGAATGTACCAAACAAGAATTTTTATTATATTTATTTCCAAAATGGAAGGCAAAGAAGAATGGTTGAAAAAATTTGAAAGCAAATATTGAATTCACATTACTTACGACGTTTGTGAAACTTTTTTCGTACATGATCAATGCCTATGTCAAACACAAGAGATTTACATTTTTAGACGAAGCATTTCAAAATCTCACGAATAAAAATTACATGAAACCTAGCAGACCAGTATTGTGAATTAACATAACGTATATCAAAGAAATTCGTACAGCTTTTTATATTATTTCATGTAGTGCTAACTAAAGATGGAACACGATCTATAAAAGTGTTAAAATAGACACACCAAGATCAAGCAAAAGTGAAATTGGGAAACCACAATGTGACTTTAATTATCATTGAACTAAACCAATCTGATACATATTTCCAATCAATCAACTAACTTAACTTTACTAGTTTAATGCATTATTTAAGAATTATGCAGGTTCCTAATTTATTGGTAAAATGTTAATTTTAAAGATTTTTCCATTTTTTTTTGTGTAATGCCGATTAAACATGAAACGTGAAGCATAGAATTGCTAGAATGCAGACATAAAACGAGCAAAAGTGATATTGGAAAACTACCGGGTGGCCATAAATATCTGATATCACATTACCTTTGGAATCAACACCGCTTTATTAAAGTGATGAATCCAACTAAACTAAATGTCATTAATGTCATCACAACTAAAATTCCTATCTGTCAAAAATTATTACAGATTGCAATAAGTAATGGAGTTAGAACAGGAGATTTTTATAATCGAGTCGTAGGCTAAACTGCAGAATTTGGGGCACATTCCTTTCAGCTTATTGCACTTTATTACATTATATAGGTACCAATACTTATCGTAATTGAAATATAATGCTAACCAACATTTATAAGTAGCTAATTCCATGGCTACCGGGATCTCAGATATTTATGGCCACCCGGTACAATGTTCCTTTAATTATTATTGGACTGAACGAATCTGATTTCCAACCAACCAATTTACTTTACTTTAGTGCATTAGTTAAGAACTAGCAGTCCAGTGAGACAAATGTCTCATTTAATAAAACAAAAAAGGCCGTCCCGGACGGACCAGCGTCCCGGACGGACGGAAATCACGTGGTTTCTCGAAAACCAGAAGTGTCACGTGATTGAAATTCGGTTCCTGACCTGACATGACCATTCCAAGCATATAACTTTATAGTTATTAAGGTACTAAGGGCATTATGAGTAAAATAAGAGCCCAAGATTGTTAGTGTACTAACCGAGGGCCTTTGGCCCGAGGTGTGTACAACAATCGCGGGCTCTTAGCTCATAATGCCCGTGGTGCCTTCAAGGTTTTATGTCCTACCAATTTTCTTACCTAATTCATATTCATATTCAATTCATATAATTACTATGATATGGTATTTAAGATTGATCTAGTTAGCTGATCTAAGTTAGATTTGTGACATTAGCTGAGCTGTCATTAATTTTCATTGTGACAGTGGTGCATAATAAAGTTGTATCTATGGAAACAAATACTGTTAATTTTTCATAATAACCCTAGTGTTCTTATGAAGAGAATATAATTCATGTATCACGTGACGCTATTGCAACCAATGAGGTACATGCAAATGCCTAGTTACACATTATCACAGCGGTAGTAATTTATTTTCGTAATTGTTTTTAGGTTGCCATAAAAATAAAATTAATACGCAACTGTCAGATTCTTGCTATTTTACAGTAATTGTTCCGAAATCATGAATTCGCGTTGGGGAAATCTTACAAACGAAAAAATAGGTGATGCAATTTTACAAGCTACGCCAAAAAATACTGTAATAAATAAGCAGTCACAGTGGCGACAATTTAAGAACTTCTGCTCATCAAAAAATTACAAAATTGATAGAAATACTCCAATTCGTAAACTTGCTGAGATTTTACAAGACTGGGCCTACAACATGAGACGACATGACGGTAAGGATTATAAAGAAGCAGTGGTAAAAACACTATGGAATAGCATTGCAAAATTACTCCAGGAAAAATTTTATAATGATTACCAAATCAAATTCGATCCTTTCCTGGATATCGAGTTTAAAGAAGCAAGGTTGGCTAGAGATTCTAAACGAAAAGAACTTCAAAATCAGCAGGAGAAGCGTAAGGTTAGTGCCGTAGCATTTACCAGCAACGAGAATGAAAAAATGCAGAAAATTTGGGACGAGAATAGTCCAGAGGGACTTCAAAAAAAGTTTTTTTGTATTCGCTCCCCAAACTGGTTACTTTGGAAACTGTCTAGGATCCTCAAAATGGCCATTTAGAGGCCTTGTACTTAAAGTCGTCATGGCAACATTTTAGCGGACTCAAACATTAGTTGTCATGACGACTTTAAGTACAAGGCCTCTAAATGGCCATTTTGAGGATCCTAGACAGTTTCCAAAGTAACCAGTTTGGGGAGCGAAAAATACATTTTTAGACGACCACGTATGAAAGTAACATTATCGCGATAGCAGCCTACTACAGAAAGTTGACAATTTCATACACTAGCACGATATTATATCGTGCTAGTCATATCGTAACGGCACAAAGTTATTCAAATCACGGCCTGCTTATTTGTGTGACAAACGTCACTTTGACGTTTGTCACACAATTCAGCAGACCGTGATTCAAATAATCCAGACGCTTTTGCTTTATTCGTTGTTCTGCTTCCAACAAGCTCTAATTTTTTATATTTGTACCAATAATAATATAACGATCAATTTTGCAAACGAAATAAAAACAATTCTTAAAAATAGAATTTACTTTGAGTGGTCGTCTAAAAAATAGTGTTCATAACTCGCCCGAAAGTGCAAATATCTGTGCTCGTGTTTTAGATCGACTCGGGCTTCGCTTCGCTACGCCCTCGTTTGTCTAATCAACACTCGCACGATATTTGCTACTTTCGATGCTTGTCATGAAAATAACTATTTTGTAATACCTACTTGTTAAATATTTCTTTAAGGACTGTTTACTACTGCGTAAGCAACCTCTTTACGGCCCGCCCGTAAAAAGTGTCCGTAAAGACCACGGCCTGCTAAATTGTATGCCGAACGTCAAAGTGACGTTTGTCACACAAATCCAGCAGCAAGCAAGCCTTCAACTCCACATAAAAGAAGGCGCAAAAGACTGCTATAACTCCTGAACATGCGCTAAAATAACTTGCTCATTCACAATCTTAACGTATTTAGGAATATCTTCACCATTTTCTACAGATGTCATAAGTCACGAGCTGGTTACAACTTAAAACTGCTTATAGCCATACACGAAATTGGAAATAAATGACATTTATAAGCAACAGTTGCAACGTTCTACGCACTCTCAATCATTCTAAAACGTCATTACACAAACCTAGCGTTTTGATGAAAATAAATTAGAAAAATATAGGTATGACCGAATTGTATGTAGGTATTACAAAAACTATTGTACAATACACGTCCGTTAGGGCCTTTACTGCCTCGCCAGTATTATTCGACTCGCTCTTCGAGCTCGTCTCACAAATTCTCTGGCTCGGCAGTAAAGGCTATCCTAACGGACTTCCACTGTAAAATACTATTTCGCGTGGCCTCCTAATATAATGCCGCGTTAATGGTAATTGAAACTTCATATTATAATGTTTGGAGAGCTAATACAAAAAAACGTTGTATGCAACACGTCCTCAAATGGCTTTAGAGGACTCATCTTCATATTACGGACTCGGCTGCGCTTCGCTCCGCCTCGTCCGGAAACATTACGACTCGTCCCCTAAAGCCTTGCTTTGAGGACTAGTTACATAAAATACTATTTTAATATTGTTGCCAAAGAGCTAGCTTGGCGTGGCAATGAAGCTGCGTATGCAATCACGTCCTACTTTAAAAAAGAATATGATAATTATGGAAACTTTACAAAAAGGATTGAATACAATCCAGTATTCAGCAAAACTTGTCAAGGAGGCAGTAAACACTGTAGTAACAGCAAATGGTTAACGGAGAATTTAATTGACGTAGATGTGTGTCCAGTTCGTCTGTACTGTAAACTCATGGAAAAACGTCCCAAACATATAACAACTAACCGTTTTTTTCTAACACCTAATCCGAAATGGAAGCTGGATTCAGCGGTGGGCTGGTATAAAAACCTTCCAGTGGGAATAAATAATTTATCAACCTGGACTAAAGAAACAGCGCAGAAAATAGGAATTAACGTTGAGAATAAAAAAATTACAAACCATTCTCACAGATCAACAGCGGTAACACATCTTGCAAATGCTCAAATCTCTGATCAGCAATTAATAAAAATAACGGGCCATACAAATGCCAATTCGCACTCGTTAAATTTAGGTTCCGGTTTTAACTCGGAAAAAAAATCATCGATAATAATCATTCCACTTTGTTATATTACAACTGAAAATAATTGCCCTGGAGCGTTATTTTGTATCTAAGATACCTTAAAATAGAGTCGTTAATTTCAATTAATGTACTGGTAAGACATAAATAACTTTTTTCTCTATCTCTTACGGTTTGGCTGCTGAACCAGCGTCCCAGACAAAACAGCGTCCCAGACAGACACGTCTATTAGATAAAGGATTATACCGTGTGTCCACAGGAGGACGCACCATAGGGATAACCAAATAGAATAGAAAGATCGGCTAATGCTGTGATAGCCGGCACGCTAAAACGTTGTTTTCTGGCTTCTGACTCGCCCCTGTGTGAAACAAATGTCACTTGTGACAGTTTATATGTGTGATTTAATGAGATTTGGTATTGTTATAAATGGTACAAGAAAAGGGATGGTGCACACAGCACTGGTTGATATTTATATTCTATTGGCATTATCTTATCTCTATGGTGCGTACTCCTGTGGAAAATGAGATTTGATATTGTTATAAATGGTACAAGAAAAGGGACGGTGGTCACAGCACTGATTGATATTTATATTCTATTAGCATTATCTTATCTCTATGGTGCGTACTCCTGTGGACACACGGTACTATATACAGTAGTGTAATCTTAACTTTTAAGAGTAATGGTATAATTGTTGTAAACAAATATTTGGTTTTGCCTTTTTTACACAATCCTTTTTGCACCTTTAATGTCTTCTTTCCTCTGTTAATTATTTTGTTGGTAGATAAAATATCCAATAGATACCTGCACAGTACCAATACTAAAGTGCCAATACATTTTAACAACATAACTTTCGAGTCTTTCAGTATGAGCTTAGGTTTCCTTCATATCAATTTCAACTTTTCAATTGATATAGGTACTGATGCAATACTCTAAATTTAAGGTTATCATTACACGTAATCACTTAAATAACGAGTACATCATTAAAGTTCCAATAATTCTGGAGGAAGTGTAATAGGCCAGTCATCGTAGACACAAAAATTGCGTTAGGTCGCAAAAAATTGCACAGTTCTGATTTTTTGGGATGTTGTTAGGATAGATACCAAGTTTGGAGCTTCGAAAGACCTGTGCTAACTGCGTGGTGCTCGAAAAACCTTTTTTTATTCGGACTTTTTTCAGTGTTTGGCTTATTTCCTCAAAAAGGTGGGTCCTACGGAAGAAGTCGCCCTGTATACTTCTAAAGTAGGTAACATTTTCTACAATTTGAGTGTATCAGTAGCTTCATAGGTCCAATACGTCACGAGATAGAGCGTTTCAAAAATTGGCTATTTTTCCCAAAAAGTTCGAAATTGTAGTTTTAGCTGTCTTCCGAGCAGAATATCGGTTAAAATACTCATCCTACGAGGAAAGTCATAGGAAATGAAGTTGTAGATCAGTTACTTAGCTTTAATTGAAGTATAAGGGAAACCCTATAGGACCAATAGTTCCCTTGTTAGCAGGAAAAAACGAAAAATTAAGGAAATCGGATTTTTCAAGAAATAGAACGTCTTAATTTGTCCTCGCGTCCCGCTCGGGCAAATTAATACGACGTTGTTGGAACGCACTCAAAAAAATTTCCGGAAAGAATTCATGCTCTTATGAGATTATATGTGAAAATCGTACGACACTCATTAATGACCAATAGAAAAATTAGTTCACGAGCCGTAACCAAGACAATAAAAAAATTTCTTGGAAATTTTTTGTAGGTAGACTAACCTAACTTTGAGGGTTTGTGGCGTTACGATTTTCTTACCGAATCTGCATTCGAGCATTAATTCATATCCGGAAATTATTTTCGTACATTCCAACAACGTCCTAATTTGCCCTCGCGTCCCGCTCGGGCAAATTAATACGACGTTGTTGGACCGCACTCAAAAAAATTTCCGGAAAGAATTAATGCTCTTATGAGATTATATGTGAGAATTTTTTTTCAAAGGTTGAGTACTGATGGCCCCCCTGGCTCGTGGGCCCTGTATCATTGATACGGCAGATATAGCAGCAGCTACGCCCCTGATGTGAACTCGTTGACATACTTTATAGCATTACCATTTATTCGTCTACAATCATGCACATACACTTACAGCCGTATTCATAGTCGGCTTCGTTATGAATAGTATGTTGGCGGCACTGCACGTCTATGTCAAATTCGAGGTTAGCAGGTTAGATTTTGTGTCAATTTCTGTGAAAACTGACGGAAAACCTAACCTGATAACCTCGAATTTGACGTAGACGTACAGTGCCGCCAACATACTATTTATAACGAAACTCTGGCGACTCTCAGGCGAGCCGCTGGTGAACGACTATGAATACGGCTGTAAGTCTTCTTAGTTGTGTATTTGCAAACCAATATTTTCTACCCTTCCCGGAAGTTTAATTTTGTCTTGCATATGTTTTCCTGAATGAGGTAATAAATAGGGGTCGCAATACCGGTCCCTTTTACCAAAACCGGTATTTTCGATATTGAAGTTTTACGAATACCGGAATCCCGGTATTTTCGATATTTTCGATATTTAGAAAAGATTTCGTCTAGATTCGAGATTGGAGCCTCTAAATTAGAGGTGACGATTTATTAAATAAATAAAAACATTAAGAAAAAATCACATTTTAATTTTTAATAAGCTTTTACAGTCTAACATCAGACTTGAATCAAACGAACAAAAATAATGTTCTTAACTTTTTAAATTAAATAGTTTTATTAATTAAATATTAAAATAATTTGTGTTCTTAAGCTTTGGCCAAATTTAAATAATGAGAACGTAAAAATGACGTGTCTAATGTTTGATCGCTTTATTTTGAGCGCAAATGGTTACAAAAGTAGCCTGATGACGAGAACACCAGCTCAGACTATACATTAGTAGGAGGAATAGACCTTAAGCCATCATACGCAATTCCTAGATAGTTTCCTCTTGAATCGTCATTTTCAAATAAAGTCATCTTCATTTTTACCAATATGTCAATGTCCCATCAGTTGGTCTGGAAGTATTATCCTGAGCCTGAAGTTTCTTTTGTGTTTCAATTTCTAATTGTCTCTTATGTCTTCAGGTTCGTCATGCTCAGATCCAAGATGTTCAATCTGATTACCCATAGACATTTTCATTCCCAACGAAGAATCCGCTCATTCTAGTCCGTTCTCCGTCGGTTCGCAAGCGATTTATATTTTTTGAAAAAGAAATTCCGAAAATTTCGAAAATCCCGGTTTCCATAAATCCAATCCCGGTATTTTGAAGCATCCGTTTTAGTCCGGTATCCCGGTATTTTTGAAAGTCGGGATCCCGGTTTGCGACCCCTAGTAATAAACACATATCGTCGTCGAAATCTAGGTCCTTAAAAGTTTCAAAGAGATTTCCACTGTATTCATATACGTTTCTTTCCCATAACCTGCTTTAAAACATCATCTAAAACTATACGAATAGCAAGGGAAAGATAACACACCCCTACTGTACACCATTAATTTGTGGTTTGAAAATCATATGGGAGTATCCCATCGTGCGCAATAAGGTACGCATCTGTTTTTGAGCGTTCATATACTATGCCTGTTTAAACTTTACGAAAGTTAGTGAATGTTAAGTATAGAGGAGCATACAAGTCTAAGATGTGTTCCATTATAACTTAAGAGTTATTATATAATCCAGACATGATCCACTCTGCTCATTTTGCAGTTCTTCGTTTGTTACTGCTAGTATTCTGTTCAGAATTATTGTGTAGAAATAGTAATTTACGTTATAAGTCCGGTAAACGCAAGTTTACAGTAGCGAGTCCAAACGTTTCGGGACGAAGCGACGTAGGAGCCGAGTCTGGAATGTTGAGACGAGCTACTGTAAAAGTTTACCGGACGTATGTCGTAATGCGTTTTATTTCATACTGCAATTATTAGATTTTTACTTAAAACTACACAACAAATTTTTTTCAATTGAAAATAATAAATAGTTTGATTATTGATTTATTTCATTTGAGTCCGGTAAAATGTTTTACCGGACCGGTTTCTGTCATTTGAGTCCGGTAAAATGTTTTACCGGACCTGATACCGTAAAGCCTCATTTTCCGGACTAAAATCATTAACTTAAACATGGGTTTTACGATGCAGTATGAAATAAATATAATGTACGACACTCAGCAGCTTAATTCCCTTCCAGTTGTCACAATCTGGTAAGTCCACTTTTTTGGTAGCGTGACAGTTATTCCACCCCTCCTGTCTTCTGGAAACTGCCCTTCTAGCAAGATATATTGTTCATTACTTGTTTCAATAGGTTAGTAATTATTTTCAATATTTCTGTTATTAGCTTGTCAATCCTTGCAGCTTTACTAATTAATTTAATTCTGCAATAACTTAATTTCTCCCTCTGTAGGTGCTCATTTTAAACTCTGCACATTTTCTTGTGAGACAGTTGCATCTCGCTGCTCCACATTTACAGTTTCCTTAAAATCTTCCAAACATCTCTTTTTTTGCTGTTCCTTTGTAGGTACATATTATTTTCTATATTTACTCTTTACAACTGAGTTTGCCCTTTTGTCTTCAAGATAAATTTCTTGTATTTGTAAATAACACTTTGGAATTTTTTTTATTTGCAGTTTCTTGTGCTTTGCGAGCTATATCTTCTAAATACTTTCTCTTGTCCATTCTAGTTGTTTTTTCTAGCTATGCTGATTTTCACACACTTTTCTTGTGTTTCATCTTTTCTTTGAACGCTCTTCGCTGCTAGTTTTTGTAACTTCATTTCGGTTTTATCGTTTATCATATCACTTATCCATTTTCCTGCTGTTTTGAGTGGTATTTCCCAATGTTCTTATACATGCAACTAAAAGTACTTGTTTAGATTGTTACCATACCGTAACTGGACTGTCCCAATGTAATCGATCTTCTCCCCTTCTAGTACATAACTTTTAAACTCTAATTCAATTGTCGTTGGCTTTGTTAGTGTTGTACTTTAGGTACCCCTTCATCAATTGTTTGTTTTTTGTTAATAAACTGTATTGAGACTTTAGCCAGTAATAAATAACGATCCATACCTACTGCTGCACCTCTCCTATTTCACCTATCAAGTAATAGCTTTCCCACGTTTGGTATCTGCTTCTAAGTATGTTCACTTTGACTTTCTACATTTTTCCCTCGCGATACTCATGCAGTCTTGTAGCAATCTTTATGTTTGAATATTGTTCTTCCTGTTTTTGGTTTATTTAGTTTCATTTCTCTCTCCAATGCTTTGTTTCCTCATTATGTGTTCTATGTCTCTTTGACCATCAATTGAAGTCGCCCATTACTATTACCACATCTTCTTTATAAGCCGTTCACGACCTTTTTGGGACAGAGTTGGCTATGATTTTTTCTTTACATGTTGGACAAACTGATTCGATGATGTAGCGGATGCAACTTTGCTTTTTCTGTCAGTGTCTGTTCGACATTTTCTTGCCATCACATTGCCAGATTTATTATTTTAATATTCGTAAGAAAATTCATCAAATGTGTAAAAATAATTTTAATTTCCGTGAAAAGAAAAGTCAAAATGCCCAAAATAATTTTGTTACAACAAAAAATTTAAAAAGGACAGATCAAATTTAAAAGAACGCGAGTCGATGTGGAGACTAGAGAATATCCGGCAACAATGTACCTATTCAGAAAATATAACCTTAAACTGAAAACAACCTAACCTAACACAAAAAGTGTGAATTTCCATGAGGGAGTTTAGTTGCAACAGAGGTTCTGCCAACAAAATTACTAGATGGTCATAGCCTCACCTGACCCAAAAAGATCGTGAACGGCTTATATGTATATTTTCCATAGTTCGGTTGAAGATATTGTTAAAGTTTTTCTTCGGTTAGTATTCCATGGCATGCGTAGTTGCATAATACTATATTATCGTTAAATTTGTCTTTCAGAAACGTAGTCTTGCTACTATCATTATCACACTTATCCCTTAGCTTCTTACTTCATGTAATACGCACTCCATACTGGTATTCCCTCCCCTGCCGTAAGCTGAAATATATAATAGTTTGTTTTATTATCAACGACAAAAACTGTTTAAGTACTCGCTAACGCTCGTGCTCAAACCAGCTGTACTTGTTTAGTAAAACATGACTTTTCTAAACTAGTTGCGTAATATACTATTTCATAACACCTACTTGTTATTTGTCAATAACAGAACTGTCAACCTGACTGAAAAGTTTCCCATAACAGTCATGGCTGTTATACATTTAATAGCCTACGTCTTTAAGAAAGAACAGAACAGTAACATTTTAACATTGGCAATACTGAAATGTATAGTTGGTGACACTGTAAGTCTATGTCAAATTCGAGGTTAGCAAAACTGACGCAAAACCTAACCTACTAACATCGAATTTGGCATAGACTAACAGTGTCACCAACAATATATTTCAGTATTGCCAAACGTATTTTTTTCTATAGGTGACTCTGATAAGACGAGTTTTCTAACACCCGTTACTAATACTATTTAACTTTTTCATTTAAATTGCACTAACATTTAAATTTTTGTAGATTTTACGAAAAATATTCAACGGCATACGGCTGTTATCGCATCTAACTAACTCGGATAAATTCATTAGCTGGCGCGGCGGCTTCGGCCACAAATTCATCCTCGTTTGTTAGATGCTTATTACTAACGGCCTTATGTCGTCAATAATGAATTTAATCCTAGGAACTAAAAGTGTTACACAGCAACATACACTTTTTGTGTCAGTAAGAGAAACGTCAACTTCAATGACAGATTTTGGTATTAAAAGTAATGACTTTCAAGACGGTTGCGGAAAAATAGCTATTTGTGCAACAAGTACTAAAAGTGAATGTTTATGCACGAGTTTGCACACGATACTTTTTCTACGGCCTTAAATTTACTGTTATTAATCCATAAATGTCAATTTAACAAAGGTTTGAATTTATGACAGTTATAATTTATGTCATACTAAAGAAATGGCCTTGACGGCACAGGTGACTGCAGCCGTTTGCTGTCAAAGTTAGTTATCAAAGGTAATTATAATAGTACACATTTGACTTTATTCATTACATAATGCTTTAATTACTATTATTGTTCATTGAAATGTTAAACAGTGTTTAACATGATCGTGTCCTCGAATGTTAAGATACATTTAACATGCATCCACTCGAAGGGACCATTACCTGGGTGGCGGAGGCGGCAATCTTTTTAATTTCATCCCGGATGACAAGGAACTCGTTTTGCATTTCTATTTTAAGATTTTTATTTTGTTTACAACGGGCGCTATACCAACATCACACATATTCATGATAGGCCGATTTCGATTTAGCAGTTTTTAGTAACTATTATTGATTCAAAATTATTGCCTCAATGAATAATAAACTAATGAACGCATTTCGAGGGGTAACCGTTTTAACATTTCCCACATAAATTGCCACTTTTGCTTCGCTACGCTCTCTCGAGTGGTAAAAATATGCTCGAGGCCCGTAGGGCCAAGGCAAATAAACCACATGAAGGATAAAAAGGAACTTCAGTGCCGAGGAGTACATTATGTTTTATTTGAAATCGAGAAAACGTGAAATTACAACATTTTAACCAACATTTGTAGGTTATGTTAATGTCGGTCGACGTTTATCTGTCACCTCGCCACCTACAAAAAAGTCGTAAAACAGTCGATTACTTTAACGCCGATTTCTCGTATTTTAATGACGATTTCGAGGTTTTCGTTAATATCTCAGCTTTAATAGTTATTTAACCAACAAGTGTGTTAATGAAGGCGATTAATAATCGAAATTGTTTAAAGCACGAACGAGCGATAGCGAGTGAGTGCCTTTAATAGCTGAGATTATTAATCGCCCATTAACAAACGAGTTGATTACAAAATTTTTTCGTTGACCGCAAAATATTTTTTTTGTGGCGAAAAATTTGATTAATACAACTAACCTCCATGCAAAATATCAAAACGTCAAAATCACAAAAACAGTTAATTAATAAAAAAGAGTGTATTAATCAAAAACAGTGTATTAATAGATTTATTAATCCATCCTTTTTTAAAAAAACAGTTAATTAATGAAAAAGAGTGTATTAATCAAAGACAGTGTATTAATGTCGTCTATTAATCCATCCTTTTTTAGGAAAAATAATTCATTAATATTGAAATTAACAAGCGGTCAACGAAAAAATAACATAAAAATATAATTTTGACAGCTAAACATACATTTTCAGGGCTAATAAATGCAATGGTATCCAAATAAATACTCTAGATTCAACTAAGAATCATTTTGATTTATTTATTTGCTGAAGTATATGGCTTTTTATACAAATTTTCTTACACGAACAACAATTTTAATGTTTCTAATTTTTTGAGCAACCAGAGAGTCTTTACATATCATCACCATCATTGTCATCATGAGTTTCATACTGGTTGTGGGTGTCCTAGTCGTTCTTACACTCACTGTCGCACTGACAAAGATCGGTAGGTACAGGATAACTTATTTGTTCGGCAAAAGAACAGTCACTTTTGCATTGACAACTAATAATCTCAATTATTGCCTTTGGAACTGGAAGAATTGCCCCTAAGACTCTCCTTATGGGCTCTATCTCGATCATCCCAGAGACCACTGAAATCGACGTATTCTTCAGCATGAGGTCATAGTTAGTTATGGCTAACACCAGGACGTCCATATCTGGGGAGAAGAAAACCATCCTTCCGGTGGGTTTGGTTGTGATGCCAAGACAGCCTGGAAGATCAACAGTGTGTATACTTCTTTATGATTGCTGTCGTCGAAAACTAAGTCTTTGTTGCTCCTGGTACACTCTGAAGAGCAAATGATGAACTGTTGTACTCTAGAGTCTTTGCAGCAAGATATTTGGTCAGGTCAGCCTTCGTTTTGTCATGTGAAGGGAACCTATTGATTGGGATATGTTTATTGTTTGTGTCATCTCCGACCTTATACTGAATTAGTGCTTTTCCTTGCCTTCTTTTATCCCTAGTGGCACCCTTGAGAGAATCTTCCTTGTATGTATCAAACAGGATGATTTGGTCAGGTTAATTGGGTCATCATTTCCTGTGAGAGACGGAGCATGTCGTTGAAGTAGTCATCACTGTGATCTTTGACTGTCACTATCGGTACTGGTTTGCTGACCATCTTTCCAAAAGAACCATTCCATCTACCAGAGCTATCTTGCGACTTGGAGCATCTGATCTGGTGTCCATCCCATCTTCTGGTTGCAGATCTTCCTGTAGAGTTTCTACTCTTGCCAACTTGTTGAGGAGACTGATCAGTTTCGACTTGTCAAGTTATGGTAAGATTGTACCATCTGGAGCGCATGTTCGCAACGGCTACTTTCGTAGTGCCGCTAAATGTGTATTATACCAAAATTTCCATGTGTGTGTAATGTTACACATTTACGTTCATAACATTTTGCGTAAATGAGCGTTCTGTCCTTGAAAGTGATAAATATGTGATTACTGTCATTTTGTATTATGCGACTAGTAATTATTTATAAACACTGCTATAGTAAATCTCCAACAGTAGTATTGAATTTCTTAGCCCTGAAAATGTGTGTTTAGGTATCTAAATTATATTTTTATGTTATTTAGAAGCTGCGATATTAACGAAAATTGCTTTTACGTCAGCCATTTTGTAAAATCCAAGATGGCGGTCACGTAGGACTCCGGGCAACTGGAAACATTGTTTTTCTTATTATTTATACTATAACATTTCCCCGAAATGTAGAGTTTTCATACTCTCCACAAAATTCCGTAGAAAGTCTAAATCAAAACATAGTGAATCTGACTATAATATCCGCATTTCTTGCTTTCTCTAAACGTGCTTTTCTGCGACATCTTCTGCAATGATCTATATCCATGGCGATTTCATTCTGGATAGATGTATTTTACTTATTTTCCAGAGCTCTGCAGCTTAACTAGCAACGCTGTTCCAGAAATGCTATATAGTTGAATTGTAATTGTTCTGACTTGTACCATTCTTGAAGTTACTTCTTCATTCTTTGTTTTCAGAATCTCGAATAGGACTTCAGGTCCATGCTTTGAGTTCAAGTGAAACCCCACTAGGTCACGGAGCTTTGTCATTTGTAGAGGTCTGTACTACTATTTTTACCTCCGTAATTGTAGTTTTTCTTTTATTTCTTCTTCTTATTCAAAAGAAATATCTTGGTTCTTTATGGTAATATACCCATTCACTAATTCCAACTGATTCTACAATGGCGTGCTTTTGGTGTTATTGTGAATGTTTTCAATTATTTTCTAGGTTTTCCGTGACGTATATATATATGGTAACTGTTACCTCTTTATTCCACCCTAGCGTGTAGTTTTTCTCTTCTTCAGTTCTATCTCTGCTAATACTTAATTTGCCAATTTTCTTAACAATATTGTAAACTACTTATTTTTGTTCAGGTACCGTGCAGATATGAGCGGAGCGGCTGCTGTGGTCGCCACGGTTCGAGCAGCTAACGCCCTTAGCCTTCCGATTAATATCAACGCCGTGATCCCTTTGTGCGAGAACATGCCCAGTGGAATGGCTATGAAGTGCGGCGATATCGTGAAGGCTTTAAACGGCAAGTCAATTCAAATTCAGGACACCGACAACGAGGGTCGCGTCATGTTGGCGGATGCGCTAGTCTACGGCCAGCAGGTGTTCAAACCCAGGCTGATCATCGACGTAGCTACTTTAACCCCTGGTATTCGCAGTGCCTTGGGCTCTGCAGCCAGCGGGGTCTTTTGCAACTCGCAGACGATGTGGTCGCAGGTGCGCAAGGCAGGCGTGATAACTGGCGACCGAGTATGGAGAATGCCCCTCTGGAAGTACTATACTAAGAAGGTTACCAATTACAAATCTCATGATGTGAACAATAAAGGTCATGGCAAGGGAGACCCGTGTATGGCGGCGGCCTTTCTCAATGAGTTCGTTACTTGCGTAGACTGGATCCATTTCGACACGACTGGCGTCGGGATGAAATGCGATAATAAGATATACAGCTACCTCACCAAAGGAAGAATGACTGGTCGACCGACCAGGACTCTCATTCAACTACTGTACCAATTGTCTTGTCCTTCAGAAGGTTCCCAGAAGTAAAACAGGTCCCTAGAGCAGCTCCGTCGCCGTATTGCATCCGTTTCTCGTCCGGTCGCACATTCACATGCATCTTTGGGAATCCGGTCTTTGCCGCTTAAAATTACCATGTAACTACTACGTTTTCAGGGTTCAAGTTTTAATTTTCAAGTAATCAAGGGGTAACCACGACTAGTAAATTCGGCAGTTTGGTCGGCTGCCGGTTTTAAACCTATCCAACGGTTTGTTTTGAATCTTTAGTGAATTTTTCAATGTAATATATCCGAACGAACGAGCTGCTCCTACAGCATCCTTCGTACGCATCAAGACATTATGGGCATCATCGGTGTATGGAAATTTTTGTGACTTAGGGCTTCTGAATTTTTGTATCTAGACTAACGTTTGTGTCTATAAAAGTACTTTTTGACTTAAGATGTAAAATAAAATTTAACTCACTTCAGTGTTTGTTTTTCTTTCTGGTAAGTGTACTGAATTGGGATGCTTTAATTTGAAAACTAGAGATCAAGTCAATACCAAAACTACAAGCGTTATGTGGTTTCAATAAAATCACAAAATCACAAACTTAAACCTTTACTACAACTTTTAATCTTTCCCAGATCTGTGAACCAACAGCTATTAAATTATTCTCATAATCAGAAACAAATTTAGTAAAGAACTAACCTGGCCAATATAGACAGGTAGTAATATGCTTCAGGAAGAATTTTAGAGATGTCAAGTAGAGCCACATGAAAAAGAAATTTAGTATATTATGGGACAAGTGGTTGAAATAAAATTTCAACGTTGAGAGTGGTTTTTTTCAAGGAGCGAAGCTAGTTGAAAAAAGTAACTCGAGTCGATGAAATTTTATCAGCCACGAGTTGCATATACTATTTTTTCTACGAATTTTTAAACATTTTAACAAATTAATGCACTTTAGCAAAAAATAAACATAAAGTGACATTTTTCTTGTCAACAGTTGAATGTCAAACAGTTTGATATACCGGTAGTCTACACATTTCAATCTCTAGTGGTTGAAATGCGATTTCAACCACCGGAATCAACGTCAAAATGATCGATTTCAATGTCATGAGTAGAAAATTAGTATATTACATACCGAGATGGGAATGTTTAATAGTATATTACATACCGAAGTGGGAAGTGTTTCATTACTGTCGAGAGATTAAGTAGTTTACCGAGAAGCGTAGCGTCGAGGTTAACTTTATCTCGAGACAGGGATGAAACTTTTCACCGGGGTATGTATACTATTTTATTTGCAATTTTAATTAGTTATTTACCTAACAAGTTCGGGAAGTGAATTTTCCCGCATGAGCACTTTGTTTGCAGCACGACCGAAGGGAGTGCTGCATGTAGTGCGAATTCGGGAAAATTCTTCCCGAAAGAGGTAGGTACAATGTTTTTTGTAACGAATAACTCAAAATATTTTAAAAAGTTAAAAAAATATTATTTAGTGTTTTACAACTTTACTGAGTTGGCAGCACAAATTACTAAATTTTTATACGTATCCTAGCACCTGTTAGCTTTTGTTGACGTTTACAGCGCCCCTGGAACACACAATTGCCATAGTTTTTGTGGAAAAGTAAAAAACACCCCGGTGCGGGAAAAGTCATTTTCGGCGCATCGGGAATGACCGGGAAATATGAATTTTGAAATCATGAGTGCAAAATAGTATATTACAGCCCGAGATGTGAAGTGTTTCATTACTGTCGAGAGATTAGTTAGCTGATTGAGACGCAAAGCGTCGAAATCAGCTATTATCTCGAGACTAAGGAAACTTCCTGTCGAGGTTTGTATATTATTTTATTCGCAACCACTTTATTCTAAACAATAATTGGAAAAATTATTATATTATGATACGACAGGTTGTGACGCGCATGAATGGATCAACGAAATTCCCAGTGTCCCTACCTACTCAGCGGTCAGAAATGTACTTCCCGCACTCACTTCCCGCACTTGAGCGGGAAGTAAGTGCGGGAAGTAGCGGGCTGAAATGTACGACTTCCTCCACTCAAATGAGGTCAGGAATGTTAACATTACATATATGGTTGCGAATAAAAATAACTACAATTGAATTCTGAATAATAGATATCTTGATGTATAGTCAAATTTATACCCATTCGGAGTCACGTGATAATCTAGTAATTTTACGTATGTCGATTCTTAAAAATGCAATTTTAGGGAAATAAATGACATTCCGTTTTGTAGGTTATCCTGACATATGCCAATTTCTAAAACAAGGTTGCTACGGGTTTATTCTCTTATATGAAATGTATGAAATCAAACTGAATTTACAGGTTAAAGAAAACATAACATGTAAAATGTAAATATAATAAAGATATGTCAGCTGCTACATTAAAAACCTGCTGCGTATAGCAAATTTTAAGTCAATTTCTGTGCATGCATATTCTGTTATAGAACATTGCCATTTGAAGCCTATTTCCTTGCACAATCTATTTAGGGAAGAAACTGAATGTGAAAAATCTCCAGATTCTTCAACCAAGCATTTTTTAGATTTTTTATGGTTACAAATTCTTTAGCTACATACATTTTATATACAGTGTCTTGACTGCTTCGTCGACTTCCGTTTTTGCATTCTTCACTTTCTGGCTCATATTTTCGGTAAATTGTGCTCTCCGAGATATTTAACGCAAGAGAAGCACGGCGAACAGCGTTGGAGGGTGAAACTGTTGATTTACTATTATTAATATTGTACTCTTCATAAAAAAAAGCATAATATTCAAATTAATTGTTGTGACTGCTCGTTATACCGCATGTCCGATGGTTTCTTTTAATTTCCAGTTTTCGGCTCAACAATTTTAGGTTTTATTACCCTTATCTCAATAACTTACACGAAAAATATAATCTGACAGATTAGAAACGTCAAATTTTTAAAATTAATTTTATGAATCGACATGCCTTTTTTTCAAATTTCTTCCATTTCATCTATTTTACTAAAGATGAACAGAGACAGACAAAAATGACGTGACTCCGAATGGGTATAATTTTGACTATAGCTAATATTTTTGTTACCATGAAAACAACCCACTCAATGTTTTGTTACCATGGAAACACCCCACTCTGCAGGTATTATAGAAACCACGAAAGATGAGCCCTGCGTCATCAATGCTATTCCTATGATGTAAGATTTTACTTGCTAGTCAAATTAGCGTCAGTTGTATTCTCAAGCAATCAGGAGACATTAGGTGGCGCTTTATCCGGTAAACAAACAGCTGCCAGTGTGATTATTTTCGTTTTGACTAAGAAATGTAAAAATCCATTTGTTATTATACTGTTTTAGTTATTTGCGTTTATTTGCTTTTATGATGACTAAGGTTATATGCAACTTAAATCATTTACCAATACACAATTTCAAATGATATAATAATCTAACCAATAAATATACAACTGTATTTCTTCCGCAATGCAATTCTACAAAAAATAAAATAATGTAAACATATTAATAAATTACAATTCTTAATCACTACCACTACTTAAACTAGAGTCACTTGAGTCGTTGCCAACATGAATGATTAGTTCATCTAAAATCCTTTCACGCTCATACCAAGTCCTAATTTTTTCTTCAGTGTGACGTACACAATTACTCCACACATATTTGGTACATTGTTCTAATGCTTCCTTTCACATTGCAAGAACTCGATCATCACCATAACCATCCCTGCCGATGTGATTATTGTAATATTGTTTTGCATGTGCCCATATTAATTCAATGGCATTGAATTCACAATGATATGGTGGTAGACGTAAAACATCATGACCATAACTTCTCAGTCATTCATCTACTTCATAGTGCTTTTCTTTTCTGTGAGATTTGGCTAGTACGAGTAATTCAGTTTTAAATAAAGTTGGATCGTGATTAATGGAATTTGTATTCAACCATTCTATGATATCGGCTTTCTTCCAGGAAGTTGAGGGATTTTTTTCTATTAAAACAGAATGGTAAGGAGCATTGTCCAATATTATCAATGAAGGGTCATTCAAATTATTAATTAAATGGTTGATAAGCTATTTTTAAAGGTTTCTGAATCCATCTCCCCATGATAGTCGTCTTTTAAAGATTTTGTTGCAAACAATAGGGATGCGTTTTCGACAAACCCTAATTTAGACCCAGCATTAACCACAATATAACGTTTTCCTTAATAACCTTCGGGTTTTTTAACACTGAGAATATTTGAATCTTGCCAGAACTTTCCAGGATTTTCTTTAGAGTAAATCCACGTTTCGTCCATAAAGACTACTTGCAGTGGATGAGGTGAATTTAGATTCTCCATGAAACTTTTTAAAACTGGAGCCGCATAATAGCAATATTTTCTTTTTCAGTTAGTGCTCTACGGTTATCATCTTTCTTGAATTTAAAACCGATATCATGTAGAACTCGATTTAAGCTGGTGTTACTGAGTAAAATATGACCTTCTTTCACTTCCGTATTCAGGGAATTGATGGCAACGTGCTTTTTTGCCGAATACATCGTGTATATGGTGTTCCTTATAACCATTTTCGAGGAATCCGGTAAATCAGTAGACTTTTTACATGCTCTTTTCTTGCCAGGGCTACATAAAACTGGATTCATACTAGAACGACTCTAAACTCTTTTCACAGTAGAAACACTAATGCCTAGAGCTTCCGTTGCCCTCTACAAATAAACGATGGATGTGAAATATAATTAGGTGAATTATGTTTTATTTACCTCAAGTGCACATGACAATGGAATTAGATGACCCCCATTTTCTTTTTCTCGTTCGTAAGTAATCCAATAAATTTAATAAGAGCTGCTGAGATTGCGAACGTAACGTTTTACCTTTCATAGACATAATTTGTATCAAATCTTAAATAATAATCTGAAAACGTAGTTATAAAACGCCGAAAAAACGAACAAGGCTTCGCAAGTATTATTTGGCAGTTGACGTTTTAGTGACGACGTGCGAATGTGACTTAAACTACTTTAATCAAATAAGCACTTTAATCATAACACACGCTTATTGTAATGCTATCACTGTTGTGCGCATGGAGTTTGTGAACAAATGTACACGCATGTTTGTCGTTACTTATTTCAGCGTGTGATGACACAAGGCTTATCTTTGGTGGTTTCTATAATATGTAATATTTTTCGGGGTATGTAATAATTTCCTGGCTAGTTTCAAGTAATCATCTACTTCCCAGCTGTTGTCATGTCATGAAATTGAGACATTACAATGTGAGTGCGAATAAAATGCATTACATTTAAATGAATAGAACCACGATGAAGGAAGTCGATAGCAAATGTTACAAGTTGTGGTAAAAGCAAAAAGCGAGGAAAATGCAAGATCTGGCTAAAGTTAAGAAATTCAGGTAAGTCAGTGACTAGTCAGTTTTTAAACTACAAGCTAAAGTCTACACATACGTTTTTTCTGTGAAGTAATAATTTTCTCTATATTTAACTACAAGACACTGGGCAAAACAAAAATCTGTAAGTTTTGGTCTGGCCAGCTTTAAATAGCACTGATTTTGTAATGTCAATGTGACGTTTGTCCAAAAGTATAATAATAGGCTATAATGACAAAGTCCAAAATCTTATCTTAAAAACGTCAAGAGACTTCTTTCAGCATGTTTTTGTATAAAGAATGTCCTCTTTAGAAAAACACTCGTAGATATGATTTGGTAGGAATGTAAACGAAAATATGATAAGTTAATAACTTTCGCAAATAAAAACCATAAGAAACTGTTCACCTTTGCATTCGTGTACTTGCTGAGCCTACTATTGACCACTGGAAGAACTACGTCAATCATGTTAGAAGAGCAACTGGAAAAGCATGGGATACGGTGAAAGTTTGCGACACTTCTAATGTTACTCCAATAGGTTTTAATGAAGACGATTTATTAGACATATTCGGTTTGAATTATTCGAGTTACTTACGTAACTAGTTTTCGACTGTACTTGTAAAATAACTTGTTTTTCAGACTGTAGCTACAGTAATTAAGTTACGAAAATGTTAACTATTGACCAACGGAAGAACTACGTCAATCATGTGTTAGAAATATACTCCACAATTAAAATAAGATATTTATTAAAAATACAATAATAGGAATACACATGATGTCTCGAGCATGGTTTTCTGGAGACTGCCCTCGATAGGTACTTCCTGACGAGGACGTAATGTTTTGTCTATGCTCCGTCTCCAGATAGAATTACGGCAACGCAAGCACAACACTCGCGCGACGGAAGATTTTGGCCTTCGTATATTGTGCTCTCGTTGCAGATCTTTAACATTCGGCCATCCTGTCGACATCTCTGTCCTCAGAGAAACGGTTAATCTGAAATCAACGTTTTCCTATACAAACTTTTTCAACTGGTAGTCTACAAACACCAGTTGTGCTTTATGAACTTATTCAGCTCCAGTCAAACTGATAAGACTTTATAGTTCTCGTCATGTCAAACACCGGTCGTGTTTCCTAAACTGATTCAGCCCCAGTCGAGCTGATAAAACATATTTAAGACTCGAACACCAGTCGTGTTTTCTAAAGTTATTCAGCTCCAGTCGAACTGATAAACTTTATTCAGTATGCGAACACCAGTCGTTTTTTCTAAACTGATTCAGCTCCAGTCGAGCTGATAAAACATATTTAAGACTCAAACACCAGTCGTGTTTTCTAAAGTTATTCAGCTCCAGTCGAACTGATAAAACTTATTCAGTATGTGAACACCAGTCGTGTTTTCTAAACTGATTCAGCTCCAGTCGAGCTGATAAAACATATTTAAGACTCGAACACCAGTCGTGTTTTCTAAAGTTATTCAGCTCCAGTCGAACTGATAAAACTTATTCAGTATGTGAACACCAGTCGTGTTTTCTAAACTGATTCAGCTCCAGTCGAGCTGATAAAACATATTTAAGACTCGAAAACCAGTCGTGTTTTCTAAAGTTATTCAGCTCCAGTCGAACTGATAAAACTTATTCAGTATGTGAACACCAGTCGTGTTTTCTAAACTGATTCAGCTCCAGTCGAGCTGATAAAACATATTTAAGACTCGAACACCAGTCGTGTTTTCTAAAGTTATTCAGCTCCAGTCGAACTGATAAAACTTATTCAGTATGTGAACACCAGTCGTGTTTTCTAAACTGACTCAGCTCCAGTCGAGCTGATAAAACATATTTAAGACTCGAACACCAGTCGTGTTTTCTAAAGTTATTCAGCTCCAGTCGAACTGATAAAACTTATTCAGTATGTGAACACCAGTCGTGTTTTCTAAACTGATTCAGCTCCTGTCGAGCTGATAAAACATATTTAAGACTCGAACACCAGTCGTGTTTTCTAAAGTTATTCAGCTCCAGTCGAACTGATAAAACTTATTTAGTACTACTCTTCATTTTTTTTACTATGACATCGTAACGTTTGATACTTATTGGTAGTCTACCAATAAGATAATTAATCTAATCGAGTCGTTACTCAATTCAAACCTTCGTACCAAAATTAAGTCTAACTACTTTCATTGGGCCTTACCTTTTAAAACAATCCAGGGTTTTATCTTATTAACCGCCATTACGGTCTTGGCATTGTTTCGCCCCTCTCTCAAGTCCCTTACTTCGTATCGGTCGTTCTGTAGTACCTTTGTAACCTTAAACTGACCCTTAAACTTTGGTAGCAGCTTTCTGCTCCCGCCAGTACTCGGCACCGCATTTGAAACCATTACCAACTGGCCTTCTTCATATCTTGTCGCTTTCGCACGAGTCTTATCAAAACGTGCCTTTTGCACTTTTTGATCTTCAGTAATTCTTTGCTTCATAGCTTTTCTTAACTCAACCAAATCCACTCGACTTAAAGTATCTTGAATGGAAGTTAAGATACAAGAGTCAGCAACATTTCGTGGTTTGTATCCAGCCAATGCTTCAAGTGGCGATACCCCAGTTGCCTTGTTATACGTGCAGTTTAGAGCACTCTGTACTGGTTTAACAGATGCGTCCCAGTCGGAGTCATCTCCTCCAGCAGAAGTGACAGCCAGAGAGTTCACTATAGTACCATTATACCTTTCACACTGCCCATTGGCACGAGGTGTCGCGACGGCATTTAACGTATGTTTTAACCCGTAAGTCTCGCAAAACACCTTAAAAGTTTGTGATGTGAACGCGGTACCCCGGTCCGTAATAACCCTAGTCGGTACCCCAAACAAATACATAATGTCCAACAAAGCTTTTGTAACATGTCGAGCTTTTGTGTCTTTAACAGGTTCCATGATCACAAATTTTGTGAAAGCATCAATTACAACCAACAGAAACTTATTGCCTCGGCGTTTTTTACCGGTTCTACTTTTATAGTACTGACACTTCAAGCACGAATTCACAAAACGCAACGCCGCATCCCCGCAAACCAATAATTTTCCTGAATTTTCTTCAAAGTCTTTTCAAGACCGAAGTGACCCATGTCGTCGTGACACAGTCGACAAATTTGCCAGCGTACATTATGCGGCACTAGCCAAGCAGTTCCGCTTTCCAGCTTTCTATGTACGAGCCCCTATTTTAATTGATAGTTCTCAAAATACTGCTTAGTTTCTGTATGTTTTACTTTATTCTGCAAAATCTGTTTTATTCGTTCAACTTGCTCGTCTTCCATTTGAACTGCCTGTAACCAATCAACTTCTGTCAGATCAATTTGCAACACTTCTTGTGTTATTAAATCTCTGCTCGAGGCATCTACATGACTCATCTGAGCCCCAGGTCTATGCTCAATCGAAAAGTTAAAGTCTTGAACTTCTAACCACCAACGGCCTACCCGGGGAAGTAGATCCTTTTTGGTGAAGGTGGTTCGTAACGCACTGCAGTCTGTCACAATCGTAAATTTAAGGCCTAATACGTGGGTACGAAAATGACGTAAGGCCAAAACTACTGCAAGCGTTTCCAATTCATAAGAATGAAATTTGCGTTGTTCTAGGGATGTCTGTTTGCTATAGTAGGCCACTACATGGCGTTGACCATCTGTCGTAATTTGTCATAGCTCCAAAGCCCAAAGAGCTAGCATCCGTATGTAACTCAGTTTGTAAAGTCGGATCAAAAATGCTGAGGACTGGTCGCGTCGTTAGCACGGACTTGATCTTTTGCACTGCGGCTTCCTGTTCTTGAGACCAACGCCAGGGAATATTTTTTTTTGTTAGGCGTGTCAGTGGTTCAACAATACGAGAATAATCTTTCACAAATTTACGGAAATATCCCGCCAGTCCAAGAAATTGTCGAACTTCTTTTACAGTCTGGGGATTCGTCAATCTCAACACGGCTGCGATTTTTCGCTTGCCCGGCCGCACTCCATGCGCACTAATTTCGAGACCAAGATAGTCAATTTTCGATTTGAAAAATACGCACTTACTTAGTTTAAGTGTGAGTTTGTGTTCACGAAATTTCTTAAGGACACACGTAAGACGCGACAGTCCTTCTTCGACCGTAACACATGGAATGATTATGTCATCAATATACGGAAAAGCCGTCGTGTTTCGTAATTCACCCAATACGCGATTAATAAGTCTTTGAAAAACACTGGGAGAATTCGAAAGTCCAAAGGGCATTCTCAAAAATTCGTAATGAGAGTCCGGCGTCACAAAACCTGTCTTTTCAATTGATTCAGGTGCCATAAGAACTTGGTAAAATCCTGTAGCAAGATCTAGAGTAATATAAAACTGATTGTTTTCTCCCAATTTGTCGATCTGTTCTTAAATCAAAGGTAACGGATACTTATCCTTAATGGTGATGGCATTGAGTTTGCGATAGTCAACGCACATGCGATAATCGCCGGTTTTCTTCTTGACAAGAAGGATAGGATTAGCGTAAGGCGAACTCGACTCCCTGATGATGTTATTTTCGAGTAGTTCGCCGATAATTTTGCCCAGAATTTCTTTTTCAGAAAGTGACATACGATAAGGTCGGTAAACAATTGCTTCATCAGTTGTACATCTAATTTGCATTTCGGTGGTGGTTGTTTTACCCAAATCACTCAATGTGAAAGAAATACAATCTCGATGTTCGCGAAGTAATTCGTAGGTGGCTAACTTTTGTTGTTGCGATAAATCATCGCCGAAATTAATGGCATTGAACTGTAAATCTGTTACATCACCTTCAACACTCTCAATAGTGTTAATATTAAACGGTGGTAAACTCCTCAAGAAAAGTTTATTATTAGTCTTTATGAGTACCACGTCGTCGTGGGCAAGGAAATTGCGGCCGATGATGAGGTCATGCCGAATATGTTCATCATCTAAAATAATAACTGTCACGACGGCGACCGCTTCTTCAATCGCAATTCGAACTACACTCTTTCGATTGCTTACGACTGCATTTCCCAGAAAACTTTTAAGTGATATATTTGTCGCAGCTTCTCGAATATTGATCTTTGCTTTACGTGCGACCGATAATTTCAGAATAGTGCAATCGCTTCCACTATCCAATAAACATTTAACTTTCAAACTATTAATTACTGCCGTCTTTAGAAAAATGTTTGCAGTCTCGTCAACAGCTTGAATTAAATTTATGCGTTTATTTTTGTTAGCAGCATTTTGGCCTTGAGTGCAATTTTGCTGAGTATGGCCCAATCGATTACAGCGTTTACATTCAACCCTTGGTTTTGGGCAATCACGCATTCGATGATTGTCGCCACAATTAAAACATGATATTTTATTTGTTTTTAGAATTCTACCGCTTTTGAATTTATACGGTGGTAAATATTGACGTTTTTGCATTGAAACATGACCGCTTGTTGTTGGTTTTACATGCGTAGGTTGAGTGGTTACGGAAGCTACATTACCGAGATAATTTGCTAAATTTCCAACAGTTTGAAAGTTAGCTGCTCTTGCTGGCAAAGAAATTTTGGTGTCTTTGATTCCTTCAATAATACTATCAATTACATATTCTTCCGGAATTGTAATATTTAACTGGTTGAGTTTGGCTGCCTTCTCGTAACAGTAGTCGCCAAGATTTTGGCCTGAACTGGGACTGAAATTCGCGGCTTCAAGAAGTAATTTTCCAAACCGTATCGGTGTTGGAAAATTCCGAAGTAGCATTTCTTTTATTTCTTCCCAGTTTAAACAGGGACTTGCTAAAGAGTCGTACCACTTACGCGCGTTACCACGTAACCGATTCGTCGCCAATTTACAAGCCGTTGTTTGATTCCACTTGTGAAAAATAATCAAATCCTCAATTTTACGGACCCAGTCGGTCGCACTTTGATTATTTTCAGTACCCGGATCAAACAACGGAATAACCGCCTCGTCTAAATTAGCAGTGGATCGTGTACTCACAAGTTGTTGGAGCTCAGTCAGCTCTTGTTTTAAGTCCCTGATTTTTTTACGAGCATCATCATCGCGTGGCGGTGGCGTGCAACTTGGCGAAGAGTTCCCAGAGTGCGATTGTCTCCGTCTTGAGCAATGCGAACGGGATCGACGCTTTCGTTCGGAAGATCGATCCATTGTACCCAGCAGCCAATAAATGAGGAACAACACTTTTTGTTTTTGTTCACAGTTTGAACAAACACTTTTTGTTTTTGTTCACAGTTTGAACAGTACTTATTTCATGACACGACAGTCATAGGGTGAACGCGTTTCGCGGCGAACACTAAGGGCGTATTAACATGGAGTTAATCCCACTTCTGACTTTGTTAGAAATATACTCCACAATTAAAATAAGATATTTATTAAAAATACAATAATAGGAATACACATGATGTCTCGAGCATGGTTTTCTGGAGACTGGCCCTCGATACTTCCTGACGAGGACATAATGTTTTGTCTATGCTCCGTCTCCAGATAGAATTACGGCAACGCAAGCACAACACTGGCGCGACGGAAGATTTTGGCCTTCGTATATTGTGCTCTCTTTGCAGATCTCTAACACATGTTAGAAGGGCAACTGGAAAAGCATGGGATACGGTGAAAGTTTGCAACACTTCTAATATTAATCCAATAGGTATTAATTTCGAATGGCTGTCAGTGCGCCGTGGTTTGTTCGAAACACCCAAGAGCTCGACTTCCCAACACTGCATCAATTTATTAGCAAAACCACTAAAAAGTTTTTCGCTGATTTGCATAAATGCCCGGGCACCCTCAACTACTCATTAGGAATGAAAAACATACATAAACGCTTTAAACGTGGTTTACCTCAAGGTATTTTCTTGGTTACTGACAGTTCAAGTAATGGTGATTAATAGCTATTAACATATCTAGAAATGTTATGAGTATCATAACTGCCGCAGATGTTTTGAAATCCGAGCTCGTAGAGCGAGGATTTTATAACATCTGAGGCTGTTATGATTCATAACATCCGTGATATGTTCAATAGTTTATCGGTTGCTATATGGTTATGGTTGCCATGTAGGGTAATATTCCATTACCCTACAGATAAGTTATGACCTAGTTACCAGTCCACTTTTGTATATGTAAACAAAGGCTTAATATCCTGAAACCGGTAAACATAATAAATATTATCATGATTAGCTATATATAGTCAGTATACGACACCATATTTAAAATATTATTTAGTTTGTTATTATAATTAGTTATTCTAGTTATGTATAGTTAGTATGCGGTATATTTAAAAAAAAAGTATTATTTCGTTATTGTACTAGTCCATGTTTTAGTTATTTTAGTTCTGTATAGTTAGTATACGGTCTCATATTTAAAATATTGTTAATATTATTGTATTGTAATAGTCCATATTAGTTATTCTAAGTTATTAATTATCTCATACCATAACCGTGTACGACAGCAATTTTCGATCTGGTATTTTCAATTTAAAAAAAACAAATTTTACGATAATGATTAAATATCCAATAAAAACTTCATTATTCAGCTTAAATATTTATAACATGCTGCTTTATACAATTGTAGTATTTATATTCAAAATGCATGTTACGTTTAGGAAACTAAACTTTGTGAGAAAATATGAATGCGTTTCAGTTATTATTTTCGTGTTACTTTTTAAGTTTTTAAGCGTTTATAAAAGTTACTGTACTATTTAATAAATGTATTTCTTATACTTATTTTCTAATTACCACAGAACAATACCTAATCTGCTGACGACGTGAACTAATGGAAACATGTTATTAAATAGTCGTTTTACAAACTTAAAAGTGCCAATTGCCAAATAAAAGTCAATATTACACACTATCGTAGATAGAGATTTAAGAGAGGCTTTGGACAAAAAGCTGTATTGCACTACCCATACGAGTGTCGTGGTGGTTAAACTTTTTATTTCGTGACTAATATGCTACATTCCACACTTATACAATAAATAACTGTAATTTTTGAATATATTTTACTTATCATGTTTTGAGTTTTGTAATCATGCCTAATTCTACGAAACCAATTACTAGAATATATTTCTCAACTTAAAGTTCTATCGTTTTAGATCGTATGACAATGAAAAACTTAAAAAATTTGCCACGGGTATTTTTTGGGGGCCTTTCCCAAAATTTCAATGCCCGGGCCCTCTATGGAGTCCCAGCAGGCGCCTGATTAATGAATACGATTTATTAGACGTATTCGTTTTTAATTATTCGAGTGACTTACGTAACTAGTTCTCGACTGTACTTGTAAAATAACTTGCTTTTCAGACTGTAGCTACAAATTAAGTTACGAAAATGTCAAACAAAAGAATTACGATTATACTTTAAATAATTGTCACTTATAATACCATGAGTAGTCAAAGTTATGTCGACTATTTTTGTGGTGGTGTCACGAATGTCCATTGCGCTTTGGTACGATTATCCCAAGCGCAATGGACATAAGTAGTGATACCACCACAAAAATAATTTACTTAACTTTGACTAAGAATGGTATTCGAGAGACTATTTAATGAACCAAACTACTTTTTCAAATTAGTTTTCAGTAAATCTAGCAACAAACTACGCAATTTCTATAGTAACAGAACACTAATATTGACTTTTTCTAATAAAAATCGCATTTGTTAAAAATAGTTACTTGAATACCTTCTAGGAAGATATATCCATTGATATTTTTTTGATTGGTCAAGAAACGTTAGAATTCTGGATTTTTAATGGTCACTTTTTGATAGATGACAGGTGAATTAAATAGTCATCAAAATAGTCAGTGAATCAGACAATCAAGCAAGTTCAAGTTTTGTGCATCTCCACTCTTCTATCGTAGTACATATACCATTATAAAAAACCTTGCAACCTAGCTTGCAAGTAGCACCAATACGATAAACTAATACCTAATTGCTTAGTGAGAAATAGCTAAGAAATACGTTTTAACGCTATTTTTTGTAATTTATGACGTCACAGAAAAAGGGTAAGTTGTATAATTTAAGACATCAGTTGTTATAATGTACAAAGGGCGATTGATAATTACTCAATAATTTTGTTAATAATTATACCCGAAAGTGAATTGCTTAGTAACTGCCCGACGCCCATAGCGTGTGTGTGGCAAAACAAGTTTGAAATATTGGGCCGAGCTTAGAACACAAATGCTGAATTTGTATGTGAATGTACCAGGCTTTGATTAAGCGGCGGACGGCAAATATGTTAGTTTTATAGTATTTATTTGTTCCTCACTTGTAAACATTAATTTATCAAGTCACTGTATAATCAAGAAAGTTTATTTTAACAAGTTACTAACTTGTAACGTGTAAAGCCAGAGCTGTCTTCCTTAGATGTGTCATACTGATGAATTTAGTTGCTTGCCAGTTTGACATTTTGAATAAATTGTAAATTTCTAGTTATTTACAAGTGAGGAACAAATAAAATATTCAGTAGTATTATCCCTAGTGCATTCTGTATATCCGAGTATTACTCGAGAACGCGAAGCGTTCGGTAGAAATACTCGAATAATATATTCCTCGAAGAAATTTCATCCTTTGTATATCACATTATTCATTTTTAAACAGTTTCCAGTTTTCTTTCTGAACTTTCTTGTGTACCTAGCTGGTTTGCTTTTCTTCCCGCAAATACTCGATATTGCACTTGTGCAAATACCCGGGTATTGCACTAGTGCAAAATATTAGCTGTATTCGACTCTGATTGGTTCAAATTTTAAAACTGATTGATGGGATTGGTTTATATTATCGGAGGGGAATAGTCAAAAATACACGCAAGGTAACAGGATTTACTGGCTCCTTCTATTCGCCAGTAAAAACCTTCTTACCAAGCTAGTAATAGTATTTAATAGTATTTCTGATTACTAGCTTGGTAAGAGGGTTTTTACTAGCGAATAGAAGGATATGACTCTTTGAGCCAGCAAAACCTGTTACCTTGCGTGTATTGTTGAATATTTTATTTGTTCCTCACTTGTAAATAACTAGAAATTTACCATCTATTCAAAATGTTAAACTGACAAGCAACTAAATTCATCAATATGACACATACTAAGGAAGACAACTTTGGCTTTGCACGCTATCATTTATATATGAATACGCTTGTAAAAATTTACTGGCTAGCCAGTTAAGAAACATTTTCAAGGTGAATACAGTGACTTGATAAATTGATGTTTACAAGTTAGGAACAAATAAATTACATTTAAATGCCAGCTTGCGGCAAAACAAGTTTGAAAGATCGGACCGAGCTTAGAACACAAATGCTGAATTTGTACGTAAATGTACCAGGCTTTCATTAAGCGGCGGACGGAAAATATGTTAGTTTTAATTACATTTAAATATAACAAAGCGCACGCTACTTTGATTAGTGGATTGGCTTCAATGAGTGGCCGTGCTTGTTGTAGGCGGCGACGATTATCGCTATCACTGCTGTTGTCGTGATGTGGGTGAAAACAGCGACGTCCAAAAAGTCCCCTACATTATTCGCGGGACGAGATGTGCTATGCCCCCTTGGCAATCGCAAACATTGGCATGGCAGTTAAATAGCTCACTCGGAATGGATCCCGCCCCAAAAGACAAATTAATCAAACCAACAGGCCTCCACAATTAATGAGTGGCGTAAGCCAACGAAACGGACACGATTATTTCTTAGGTTTTCGAGGCCATTGTCATTAAGTAACAAACGACTTCCGGGATTGGACGGTGTCATGATTGAGATCGAAGAACTCGGACTCCACCAGCATTGCACCCAAAAACACAACAGCCCACGTTCACAGCACGCCAAGCACCGTCTGACTCAGAACACAAGCCACAATTTTAGCCCAAGCTTCCTGTCTCGCGCGTGCCAGATGCATCCAATAGGAAAAAATTAACTGACGACGACGAAGCCGTCTCGGTGCGAGAGAGATCGACTGATGTTTTTAATATTTAAAGGAAGGTATCTCACTTGCTCTTATTGACTGTGATTCTGAAAATGTTGAAAACAAGCGTTGTTATACGCGCGTGCTTGAATTTTTGTTTGATGCAAAAAACTAAAAAATGATATGATAAAATAAGACCGGAACGGACCCGATATACAGACAGACTCGTCAACTTTGTACCAAAACTGCTCCAAATGGTTACGGACCTATTGCAATTAAAAATGGCCTGACAGGTAGATGGCAGTTACTTAAAGCCATGCACTTGAGCAAATTATATTTAAAAATTATAAGAATTTATCATCGCCCTAGGTATATTCGATACGATAAGTTTTTAAATAAATAATTCATCTTTAATTGTACTTTATTTTTTATTAAAAGTACAATTCTCAAAAAAACAATGTTGTAAAATTTGCTTTGCAAACCTTCTGGTGTATCCTCATTCTATAAATCTATTACGTATTTTGTTGTGTTCATTTGCTCTTAGTTGTAGTGAGCTATTTTTTCTTTTTCACGAAACTTTCGCAAAATTCTTCTCTTCGCATTTCTGGCATTATTTCGTTGCCTCATGTTTACAGCTCAGTCCCTTACAATATCTGCAAGTTGCTCTTCTGATATACCGCCATCAATTATACACTTTCTCTTGTAACAAAATTCAGTGAAAACATTCGGAGGGAAGAAGATCAGTGAGTCTGCAGTTGTTACGGTACTTTTAGATCGACCCCTGTATGTGCAAACTTTTACTAGTTGAATTTTTAGCTTTGAGTATCATTAGGTGGCTTTTTGAAATTTTCGCATGCTTCAAATTAGGTCTGGTTAGCGGTACTCTAATTTTAAATTCTCTCCTATAATTATCAAGCAGTTTGGTAAGCAACTCTTCGAATAATTACCCATATTTTACAAATTAAATTTATTCTGGTTACATTTCTACAGATATTTGTGTATGGCGCTTAGGCAACCCTTGTTGCAATTATTCTGCACTATACTATTTGTTGCTAGATAAAGGATATCTCTTCTTGCAGTCACACTTTTCAGGCTGGTTTTTTGCATCTTCTGGCCCAAAATTTTGGAAAGTTTTGATAACTGGTAACTGGTGGATTTTTGAGTTCTTTCCCATTTTAAACTTGGTGTGAGCTGCTGGTGCCTCGACTGTGTGCTTGATTTATGAGCTAATTAGTGTAGCTTCGCTCCGTTTCGATTCGAGGAGGATCTACAAAGCACACGTGTCCTTTAAGACGTTCGTATTTGATTTGGTTGTATTTACGTCATTCGCAATTTGCGGATTCGTTTGAGGTCAGCAGCATTCTTGCACTTTTATGGCTGCCCGTCATCACTCAAGGTAAGCTGTCACTAGCCTCGGCTCCTTAATCGTAGATTTATTTGGGCATGATGCGTTTATAGCCATTTTCTGTCAGATGCCAGCCATCACTACAGCCAAATTTACCTGGGAGAGTTTGGACGCTTCCTGCAAGAGGTTAAACTCCTCCCTAAAGAGGCTTAGTATTCCCCGTTCGGCTGCACTCTGCGGGCATCCAGTCCGTCGATTTGGGCTCCTGAAACTGTCGAGTTGTCAAGGAATTTCGCAATTCCTGTGGACTACGCTAGAGAGAGTAGCACTGCACTTACCTGCAGCCAACCACCGCTTTCTCAGCTCGCTCGGCCTTCCGCTGCGACTGCCGAAACCCTCGCTGCTCCAGCCGTCTTCGACCTCCTCAAGCCAACGGAAAAGTTAGGACTCGTCATGTTTTTCCTACAGGCAAGAAACTGATATAGCTATTACTCATTGCGCTTGGTGTATTTTATTGTTAGTTAGTAGTGGCTCGTTTCGTTAGTAGCTGGGGAATGTGTGATATTTTTAGCATAGCAATGCTTCGTATAGTTAGGTATTAGGGCATGCTTTTGTATAGGTCTGATGTGTTGTTATAATAGGGCTTTTGCAAATTTCGAGCGACCATTTTGTGCCGTTTAGTGATCTTTATTGATTTATTAATCGAGCTTACCCGAGTCCGTAAAGACAGTCCTGCGGCCTAATTCTGCAGGAGCTTTCGATTTTGAATTAGCCCCGAGCCACGGGTCTCTGCGGAACCTACGAATTACAGAATAGCTAGCTTTCATGTTGCTGCCTTGTTTTTATTTATATGCAGCCTGGCAAATTAATGTCAGACGTCAGATAAACTGGCTAGAGCCCTGTTTTGGAGGTTCTGCTGAAGACTGGCGGCCCCGCCGGTCGTCGCTCCCCGTCGCGCCCCCCCCCCCCCCCCCCCTTGTAAACTGTATGTTAGGTCTTTCGCTCAATTATTTCAGTTTTAAGGCCGTACTTACATATCAGCGGTCTTCGTCGCCATTTGTACGTCAGCCACTTGACGTATTATTGCGTATTGGTAGTGGCTAAAGAAGCGACTGGTTATCCCTTCACTTCCACATACACTAATTTTGGGCACCGACTTCTGGAAGAGGATGGCCCTTGTGCCAGATTTTCGCCATGGAGAATGGAACTTCTCCAAAGCCTCGGCTGACGAGCAAATCACAGCAATTGGTTCGACTGAACATCTCACGGATAAAGAACACGCCGTGCTTGACCAGACTATCAGTGAAGCTTTTTCCATGATAGGAGATGGCGTAGGATGCACTCACCTAGTAGAACATGTAATTAAAACTGATGCTGAACCAATTAATCAGCGTTATTACCCAATCTCGCCTGCCCTTCAGAAACATGTGAACCAGGAGCTCGACGATATGTTGGAAAAGGGCATCGTAGAACCTTCAACGTCGGCATGGTTCTCGCCCATCGTCATGATAAGGAAAAAGGATGGTCCTTATCGCTTCTGTGTGGACTATCGGAAGCTCAACAAGGTTAGCCAACCTGATGCCTATCCACTCCCGTACATCAGCAACATTTTGGACAAGTTACGTGATGCACAATACCTGACCACGTTAGATGTCAAGCCAGCTTACTTTCAGGTGCCGGTTTCTGTCGCTAGCCGCCCGCTAACTGCTTTCACTGTCCCTAATCGTGGGTTGTCAATTTTGCCGCCTCCCGTTCGGTCTTCATACCGCCTCGGCGACTTGGCAACGTCTTATCGACCGAGTTATTGGTGCCGAGCTAGAACCCTACGCGTTTACATACCTGGACGATGTAATTATCTGTACTCCTACCTTCGAAAAACACCTGGAGGTCTTGAAGGAAGTCATATCCAGAATCGCCAAGGCCGGCCTAACTTTGAACCGGGAAAAATGTTATTTTTGCAAGCCCGAATTGAAGTACCTGGGGTACGTCGTGAACTCGAAAGGTCTACTCGTAGACCCGGCAAAGGTCGAAGCAATTTTGAACATCCCTAACCCCAAGACGGTACCAGAGGTTAGAAGGATATTGGGAATGGCATCGTGGTATCGGCGCTTTGTGCCTAACTTTTCTTCAGTTCGCAAGAACCAAAAGTTTGTCTGGTCTGAGGAATGCCAAACCGCTTTCGAAACCATTAAAGACTGCCTCGTCTCGGCCCCTGTGCTCTCTTGCCCAGATTTTAGTCGGCCCTTCACTGTACAGACGGACGCCTCTGGTTATGGAGTTGGAGCCGTCTTATCCCAGACGTATCTGAGGGAGAGAAGGTCCTCTGCTATATAAGCCGTTCGCTCACGAAGAATGAGCGGAAGTTCAGCACAACGGAGCGTGAATGTCTCGCGGTACTCTTCGCCATTGAGAAACTTTGCCCGTACATCGAGGGAATTAAGTTCGATGTAGTAACTGACCACTACGCACTCAAATGGCTGCATAATATTAAAGATCCCATAGGACGCATTGCACCATACTCCTACAACAATACAATTTTTACGTCATACACCGCAAGGGCAAAGACAATGTCGTACCTGATGCTCTATCCAGGTCGGTACCTATTATCGATGAAGTAATCGAGGACGACGATATTCGAGATCGCTCGTATGTTCGGATGCGCCTAAAGGTCCGCAACGATCCACAGCACTACCCTGCTTGGCGCGAGTCGAATTCGCAGCTCTATAAGCATTATTCTCCTTAACATAGAATTTCGGCTTAGACCGCGTAGTATTTGTATATGAACACCCAGCATTTTCTGGCTTAATGTGCCTTGCACCTTGTGAAGTCGAGCAAAAACCCGCGCGATGGCCATGCTCTTTGGTGGCTCGTGTTGTTTGAGTATCTTGAGAACGAGGATACTTAGGCAGATTTGGCCGTTTTGCTGTTTGTGCATCCATATTCACTAACGTTTCGCAAGACCTTGCAGCTTGTATCATCAGAGTGAAAGTCTATAAGCATGTTAGGAGCCAGTATCCAGAACTCATGCAGGCCAATGAAAATTGGAAGATGGTACTACCTAAAGACAGACGCTCAGAAGTACTTAGACGTAATCATGATGATCCTACTTCAGGACATCTTGGCGTTTCGAAATCCTTGGGTCGTATAGCTCAGAGGTACTACTGGCCCAAGATGCGAACAGACGTTCTGCGCTACATTCGCAACTGCAAGGTGTGTTCCCGCACTAAGCCTGACCAACGACCACCCGCTGGACATATGGGAGGTCACACAAACATCTCGAAGCCCTGGGAGGTCATCTGTATGGACCTCATAGGACCTCTACCTCGTTCTTCTCGTGGATATCAGTATATACTTGTAGTGGCTGATTGTTTCACTAAACTTCCCCTTGTATTTCCCCTTCGTAAGGCTACGGCCGCTTCAGTCGTACGTCATGTTGAAGAGAACGTATTCTTATTGTTTGGCGCCCCGAAAAGAATTATCTCCGACAATGGTGTCCAGTTCAAGAGTCCCGAATTTACTGCCTTGGCTAGGAACTATGGCTGCGGAATAGCGTTTACAGCGTTGTATCACCCTCAGGAAAATCCGACGGAACGCATCAATCGTGTTCTGAAAACATTGCTTACAGCGTACGTGTCCGGCAAACAACGTGAGTGGGATAAATACTTACAACAAGTCGCCTGTGCTATAAGAACCTCCAAGCATGATGTCACTAGCCGCTACTTTTTGAATTTTGGCCGAGAAATTACACTCGACGGGAATCCTGAAGGAAGACCTGAAGATGAAGGTCCCGAACTTCGTGTCATAAGGGATGAAAACCCTAATATAAGAGCCCAAGCGCTGCAACGATTGTACAAAGAAGTAAAAGTTCGTGTTGCTAGAGCCTACGATCGGTCGAAGGTATACTACAACCTGCGAAGACGACCTGATGAATATCAGGTAGGCAACTCCGTTTGGAGAAGAAACTTCACACAATCAGATGCTGTTAACCACTATACTGCTAAATTGGCACCCAAGTTCATTGGACCCTTTATAGTCCATAAGAAGTTGTCTCGATTCATTTATCAACTTAAGGATCCGGACGGTCGTTTACGTGGGAATTGGCATGCTAAAGACTTGAAGCTCAATAACGCTGTCGACGATAATGATGATTTGGTTTAGTCTACGTCTTTTTGGGAGGTTGGTTTGGGGACGTTGGACGGGCCTTTAGTACCCAATTCACCTTTCCCTTTTCTCGAACTGGAGTCCCGACCTTAACCATCTGGTCCCTTCATTTCTCGCGTCTTTCTCTGTCTCATTTCTCTTCTTGTTTGAAAGGGATGTTCCCTCGTGTTGCTGTGTTCGTTCTCTTTATACTTCGTGTTATTTTGATATCCGTTCTATCCTCTGTCATTTGGAGATAGTTTCAGTGCTGTAGGTCGATCCTGGGCCTAAGCGCTTACCCTTGGCTGAGGTTGGTTTTCCTTTCCCTTCCTTCTTCTGTGTCGTTCGCTTTCCTGTCTCCTCCCATTCCGCATTTTTCCGAGGTGTTTGCGTTTCGGGTGCAACCTCGTTGCAAACCGACGTAACCTCCCCTTCCACCGGGCAGCTCACGTCATCTTGCAGCGACGGAAGTGGTTGGTGTCTAGTTGTCTTCTATGATGTGCTTGAACTCTGACATGCTCTCTTCCTGTCTACTCTTTTAAGTTCTTTGTTTCTTCCCTTTTGTGTTTCCTTCCGGCAGGCATCGTTTTTTGTCTTTTAAGGCGATTTCTTTTGTTGGCAGTTGTATGGTCGCGTAAATCTGGAGTGATTTACCCTCCCTTTTGTGGGGGGAGGATTTGTTATGGTACTTTTAGAGCGACCCCTGTATGTGCAAACTTTTGCTAGTTGAATTTTTAGCTTTGAGTATCATTAGGTGGCTTTTTGGAATTTTAGCATGCTTTAAATTAGGTCTGGTTAGCGGTACCCTAATTTTAAATTTTCTCTTATAATTATCAAGCAGTTTGGTAAGCAACTCTTCGAATAATTACCCATATTTTACAAATTAAATTTATTCTGGTTACATTTCTACAGATATTTGTGTATGGCGCTTAGGCAACCCTTGTTGCAATTATTCTGCACTATACTATTTGTTGCTAGATAAAGGATATCTCTTCTTGCAGTCACACTTTTCAGGCTGTTTTTTTGCATCTTCTGGCCCAAAACTTTGGAAAGTTTTGATAACTGGTAACTGGCGGATTTTTGAGTTCTTTCCCATTTTAAACTTGGTGTGAGCTGCTGGTGCCTCGACTGTGTGCTTGATTTATGAGCTAATTAGTGTAGCTTCGCTCCGTTTCGATTCGAGGAGGATCTACAAAGCACACGTGTTCTTTAAGACGTTCGTATTTGATTTGGTTGTACTTACGTCATTCGCAATTTGCGGATTCGTTTGAGGTCAGCAGTATTCTTGCACTTTTA
Source organism: Agriotes lineatus (assembly GCA_940337035.1). Lineage (NCBI taxonomy): Eukaryota > Metazoa > Arthropoda > Insecta > Coleoptera > Elateridae > Agriotes > Agriotes lineatus. The sequence goes on from CALNHX010000794.1 coordinate 245,006, forward strand.
TGGCTGCCCGTTATCACTCAAGGTAAGCTGTCACTAGCCTCGGCTCCTTAATCGTAGATTTATTTGGGCATGATGCGTTTATAGCCATTTTCTGTCGGATGCCAGTCATCACTACAGCCAAATTTACCTGGGAGAGTTTGGACGCTTCCTGCAAGAGGTTAAACTCCTCCCTAAAGAGGCTTAGTATTCCCCGTTCGGCTGCACTTTGCGGGCATCCAGTCCGTCGATTTGGGCTCCTAAAACTGTCGAGTTGTCAAGGAATTTCGCAACTCCTGTGGGCTACGCTAGAGAAAGTAGCACTGCACTTACCTGCAGCCAACCACCGCTTTCTCAGCTCGCTCGGCCTTCCGCTGCGACTGCCGAAACCCTCGCTGCTCCAGCCGTCTTCGACCCCCTCCAGCCAACGGAAAGGTTAGGACTCGTCATGTTTTTCCTACAGGCAAGAAACTGATATAGCTATTACTCATTGCGCCTGGTGTATTTTATAGTTAGTTAGTAGTGCCTCGTTTCGTTAGTAGCTGGGGCATGTGTGATATTTTTAGCATAGCTAGCATAGTTAGGTATTAGGGCATGCTTTTGTATAGGTCTGATGTTTTGTTATGATAGGGCTTTTGCAAATTTCGAGCGACCATTTTGTGCAGTTTAGTGATCTTTATTGAATTATTAATCGAGCTTACTCGAGTCCGTGAAGACAGTCCTGCGGCTTAATTGTGCAGGAGCTTTGGATTTTGAATTAGCCCCGAGCCACGGCTTCTCTGCGGAACCTACGAATTACAGAATAGCTAGCTTTCATGTTGCTTCCTTGTTTTCATTTATATGCAGCCTGGCAAATTAATGTCAGACGTCAGAGAAACTTGCTAGAGCCCTGTTTTGGAGGTTCTGCTGAAGACTGGCGGCCCCGCCGGTTGTCGCGCCCCGTCGAGCCCCCCTTGTAAACTGTATGTTAGGTCTTTCGCTCAATTATTTCAGTTTTAAGGCCGTACTTACATATCAGCGGTCTTCGTCGCCATTTGCACGTCAGCCACTTGACGTATTATTGCGTATTGGTAGTGGCTAGAGAAGCGACGTCGGTAGCCGTTTGCTTCACTTTGGAGTCGCCGCGAACTCATTAACTATTTTGTCGGAAACGAGAACCTGATAAAGAGCAGCTCCAAGCGTTTGTTATAATTAATATTATATGGGGACACCCTGTACTTTATTTTAATATTTGGGACATCGACGTGTTTTGCGTGGCCACGTGAGCGTTCGTTGCTCCGACCCTTAGAAATTCCTTTGAGCCGCGAGTCAACGTCATTTCGGGCTAACCCTCGGGGTCCAACGTTAGCCAGGTTAGTCTTGTATAGCTCTGAAACGGCGTATTTGTTTTTGAGCCCCGTACAGGCACAACTTCCGATGTATATATATTTCTAAATTGCCTTCGCGACGCCCTTCGTAAGCTCGCTGTTTACTTTTAGTGTGTTGGTATTGTCCGCCGTAATGCGGCCTAAATAAATTGTATAGATGCATGCATGGCAATGATATAGTCGGCTCGAAACGTTTTTTTAAATTGTTTTTGCATGTACCTAACCGTATTGTTACATATACTTATATTTGTTGCAACGTATTTATATTTGTATCTTGTTGCTTGCCCATAGTACCCACCTGCCTGTTTGTTAATAAAGCTGTGATATTTTCATTGGTCGTTGATTTGATTATTTTTGTTCTGCTGGAAATTGTCCTTCCCTTGTGAAGGTCCGGCACAAGGATTCGATCTACGTAGAGGACCTGGCGCCCTCTCCTATTCTTTTTTCCTATTCATTTTACCGTTGTCACAGCTAGCGACCCACCGCCGTTCCGGCAACCAACACCATAGGGAACCAGCAAGAAGACGAAAAAGGAACCGAAAACCAGTCGACGCCGGCCTTTCCGGATGATCCGTCCATCCGGAGAACGCTTTCATATACAGCGGGAAGAAGCTGTCGTTCTCGGGCTGCTGAAAAATTCCACGCCGATTCACTGAGATATAAGCCTGCAGAAAGGAGCAAACAAATTATCAGAGAACCTATGGTATCAACCACCTGAAGTCCAGTTAACAAAAACAAAAGGTGGAACGGGGCTGATACCGCAGTCAGTTTCAAAGAACACACAAGAAATGGTTTCGACTAACATCTTGTACCTAAATTATATTTGCGCGAAGTAGAAGCCATGGAACCGACAACCGACCTCCAGGTGTTTTTCTGATGTCTTCAGAAAATTTTTTATTTCCGAAGAGAGGGACAGATGTCACGTTGCGCTTCGATCTAAACCCAAATGAACCATAGTACAACATGAAAGGGGTTTAAACTTCGCATTTCTCGACAAATGGCTAGTGGCCTTCGAAAGCCCAAAACTGCATATCCATCGCGATGCGCGACCACGACAGAACGTTCATGGCACACTTCTAATCTCATTTTCAACAGAAAGAGAAACCGGCACCGGGATATACATAGGAGATACCGGAGAGAAAAGGAGCAATTAAAAACAGCCATCTTCCTGAAGAATCTTTGAAGACTTGTTGGCGATTCTAGGTCGCTCCAGCAGAGTACCGCCCCGCCGCCCTGCAAAAATTATTCAACCAGTGAATAATTTCCCCGGAAGTAAAATAAACCTAAATCGACCAGAATAAAATCTATTCCGAGTCCGGAAAACCCACCTGAAAAATCGGGAAAAGTGTTTCGGCTACACACTGTCCGCTACCAGAGTAAAACTATTTCTTTACTTTATATTCCTATATATTTTGGTTTCAGAACACCAACCTGGAAGATCGGAAAAAGTGCTTCGGCTGAATATCGTCCGCTACCAGAGTAAAACTATTCCTTTACTTTATATTCCTTTATTTTCTGGATTCAGTACACCCACCTGAAAAAACGGTTTTTTTTCGGCTAAACGCCGTCACCGCCGGAAAATTCCCCGCAATAGTTACGAGGGTAAGGTGAAAAATTCTCGGCCTGACAATGAAAGACTGCGACTTTCAGTTAAAAAAACGATTTTATTTTTCTACATAATCTCCCGTGACTTCCACACACTTGGTCCAGCGTTTCTCCAACATCAGTATTTCTTCCCGGATGTGAGAGTCTGGAAGGCTGTAAAAATATTTATCTACGGCCCTCTTAATTTCTTCATTGGACGCAAAGCGCTTCCCAGAAACAAATTTCTTCAAGTTTGGGAACAGATGGAAGTCCGAGGGTGCCAAATCAGGAGAGTTTTCCCATCGCCAACGCACTCTTGTGAACAGGTGTGTTGTCCTGGTAAAAGATGATTTTTTTTCTTCTTCAAGCCAGGCCTCTTCTCCAGGATTTTGACATCCAACTGGTCAAGAAAGTTGGAGTAATATTCGTCTGTAATTTTTCTGCCTTTTGCAAGGTAATCAATTAACAGGATTTCTTTCGCATCTCAAAACATGCTGGCCATGACCTTTCCATCAGATGTGATCGACTTCGCTTTCTTTGGCGTTGAACCACCGGCTTCCACCCATTGCTTCGACTGCTGCTTTGTTTCTGGGGTGTAGTGGTGAACCCATGTCTCATCGATGGTGACAAATCGCCGCACAAAATCGGTCGGATGCCTATTGAATCGGTCCAAACATTGCTGCGAAACTCGTTAGAGCATTTGTTTTTGATAGGCATTCAGCAAATGCGGCACCCATCTCGCGCAGAGCTTTCTCATCCCTAATTCTTTGTGGATGATGTTTCGCACCGTTTCTTCCGATGGCCCCACAACCTCAGCTATCTCACTGACCTTCACTCGCCTATAGTCCAACACGATATCATGCACTTTTTCGATGGTTTCCGGTGTGGTTGCGGTTTTTGGTCGTCCTTCACGTGGATCATCTTCGAGGGACGTGCGACCATGTTTAAATTCAGCTGCCCACTTTTTAACGGCTGACATGGAAGGAGCAGAGTTCCCGTAAACTTTTGTCAACTTCGAATGAATTTCCTTAGGGGTTAATCCATCCAAAACGAAGAATTTTATGACCGCACGATATTCAAATTTATCCATTTTAACGAAAAACACGCAAGACGTCTACGGCAAAAATTCGTGTAAACAAACTACTTGAGAGAACAAGTTGAAACTTGTCATACGAACTAATAATACTTGCACGCAGGCAGGAAAAATAAATTTTTGCAGATTGGAGCGCCATTTTATGTCAAGGCCGAGAACTATTCACCTTACCCTTGTACTTACCTGAGACCGCTTTACACGACGTTTGCACATCTTTGAAACGATTCCAGTCCTTGCCAACTGTATGTGGTTTATTATCACTGCTAGAATGTCACCTAGAAGTAAATTTAGATTTCACTGTTATCACACACCTGCAACACAGCCGAACATATGTGAAGACACTTGTTCTGCCGCTGCACATGTGGTAACGGTTTAGAATAATATATTTATGTTTATAATAACACAAACAAGTTCTACAAATTGTTTACCTCGTTACCAACAAATGACAGTCGGAGTAATTAGCTTCTGAATTCACAGCGCCACTAAAAAATGTCAGGAGAACTACCAAAACCAGCGACCATCAAACAGTTAAGGTCCGGCGAGCAGACCTGCCCAATTCGTTGCCAATGTACCAGTCTTCAAATGGATTTATTATTGTACATATTTATTTAATAGTTTAATGCTTATTTCATACATTTAAATTAGTAATAATAGCACCTGAAGTGTACATAGCTGTGAATAGATATTGTTTGAGTTCCATTGTCTTCTCTAGATCAGTCAAGGTGAATAATTGAAACGAACCAGGGCCGTTAAAGCTACCCAGGAAAGAGCAAAATAACAGTGCAAAATCAAAACACGGAATTATTACTTTACTAGCTTTGTAAGGGTAACAGAGCAGAAAATCTGAGACATGTTATCAGTAAAAATAAATTATGGGTAGCTCAAATTTAATCATTCTCTTGTTTGAAACGTGCTTGTGTACAATTAAGACATCAAATACATTTACAAAGCTCCAAAATGAGTACGGATTCGTAACTTTAGTTGTAATCACGCTCGGATAACCGAGCAAAAAGTCGGACCCAATTTTAACAATAAAAAGGAGTTCTGACCATTTCAAATATAATAATCCTTTTGTTTGAAAAGTACAGGTGTATAGTAAGAAAATGAAAGCAATTTTAAAGCACTAAACTGCATGCAGATGTCGTTGAGTCGTATTTTAGTTTGTTATTCCGCTCGCGTTCTCTGTTAGCCTGAAAACACACGAAGCGGTTCACGTCGAGTCGGCAGCCGACTCTGCCCATGATTCTATGTATTTAAAGCGGACAAAACACACGCTGCGTCATGTAGCGCGTACGCCGCGCATACGCCGAGCGTACGCTGACCGTACGCTCATCCAGAACAAGTGCCGAGCGCGGTTTTCTTATCGCTTCGAGCGTACCCTCAAGTTGTATGCTATATTATGACTGTACACACGACAAGCGGTTTCAAAGCGGTGAGTATCAGGCGCGGTTGTCAAATATCTTTGTCATATATCAAAATATTTTACTTAGATGAGTAGTATCTGACTGATCATTTGTTTTGAAGGTTATATGTACTGATTTAATTTTAGTGGTAAATATGTGTTCCAATATCGAAACCGAAAAATTAATAATGGAAATTCAGGCAAGACCAGCCATACGGGGCATGCAGCATATTGATTATGGAAATAAAATAAAACGAAAACGAATCCATTGTCTTCAATAGGAATACTGGCAACATGTCATCGTTATATTTATCGCGGCGACATTTTAGCCGGCTCGTGTGTTTTATCGCAGGCGGCCGCCGAATCGCCTGCCGACTGGGCGCCGACTCGTGTGTTTTATCGCAGGCTGCTGCCGACTCGGCGTGAACCGCTTCGTGTGTTTTCAGCCTTAGGGTAACCGATAAAATAGTCTGAGTCAATTTTAACAATATAAGGCGATACTACATTTGGAAAATGCACGTGCATACTAAGGGCATCAATGTCGTTTCTAGAGCACTAAAAAAAATGCACACGTTTACTCGTACTTTATTTTTATTACCACACCCGCGTTAACTGTTTAGGTAACCGAGTCTAAGACAATTTTAACCGAAAAAGGGCAATCCTGGCTAGTTCAAATCTAATAATTCTTCGGTTTACCACGTGCAGCTACATAATAAGAACATCAAAGCTATTTATAGCAGTCGCTACCGTTCGTAAAATTACCGAATACCCACAACAGATGCCGAAAATACCCGATTTTACCCGCAAGTGCAAAACAGCAGAAAGCCCGCGAATTCAAATAATTTTATTTTTTATGTATATTATTTTAATACTTCATAACTTAATAAAACTCAAGTTTTAATTATTTTTCTGTTTATTTATTAAAAATACAACATCAATGCTTTGAAGTAAAACAAATCTGGTGTGATATACGTACACAACTTTCTTTTACAGTGATCTTATAATTAGCCAAAAATTTGATTTTTAATTGTTAAGTATTTGTCAAAATTTTTCTACAGTAACCGTACAAAATAATACAAATTTTAGAGGTATTCAACTGGAAAATCACCTATTTCACATCAGTACACATTAAAAAAGTAATAAAAATGTAAAATGTTCATTTTAGAATCAAATGGGGTAGAAAGCTATTGATATTTATTTGATATTGTTTTTTACGTTTGAAATCTTGAACAAATAAAGCAAAGGGTAGCTTCAGCTTCTTAATACCCGAAATTACCCCTAATATTCCATACCCGCGTAATTACACGCAAATGTATGAAATACCCGCATTTCGGGTAATTACCCGCAGATTGGCAGCACTGAAGGGAACTAAAATGCAAGCGAAGACAATTGGTTCGTACTTTAGTTTAATACCACGCTTGCGTCAACTGTTGGGGTAACAGAGCAGAGTCTGAGACAATTTAACATTAATTCTGGCAAATTCTTTCGTTTGAAAAGTACAGCTGCCTATTAAGAACATCAAAATCATTTATAATAGACCATTAAAATGCATGCAGATGTCGTTTAGCTGTACGTTAGGTTGTTACCACACTTTTATTATTTGTTAGAGTAACCGAGCAAAGAGTTTGAGACAATTTTAACAATAAAAGGGAATTCTAGCCAGTTCAAATCTAATCATTATTTCTTTTGAAACTTGCAGCTGCATAATACGATTATTAAAGCCATTTATAGATCATTAAAATGCATGCAAAAGTCGTTTAGTCGTACTTTAGAGTGATAACACCCACGCGTTAACTGTTACGGTAACAGAGTAAAGATTCTGAGGCATTTTTAGCAATAAAACGCAATTCTGGCCAGTTCAAATCTAATAATGATTTATTTTGAAACTTGCAGCTGCATAATACAGTTATTAAAGCCATTTATAGAGTGCACTTTAAAACCCTGAGAGAATTTAATAACTTAATAATTTTTTATATAAGCTTCTCCAATCAGAGGGCTATTTTGTCTATGCTTAAAATGTTACAATAGTCATTAAAGAGCATCGACAAAAAATGTGCTCTGTTTGGCTTCGGTATCACAAATCTTTTTATTAGCATTTTAATGTTGTAATTTATTATATTTGTAACCACTATTATAGCGTATGCACTAAAATAGTCTTCCAAATACCAAGCGTATTCAAAGCTATATCCACAAATTCCACTTTTACTCCTTTAGGAATGATATTATATAAAATCTTTAAAACGCTCTCTAAAGATTTTAAAAGGACACCTATATGCCAAAAAAAACGAATGTTCTAACTTAACGAAGAGATCTATAATTAACCCCGTATTCAAATTTTGCACTTTTAGGGGTTGATTCGGGCAAATTCCCGAATTACGTTGCTAGACATTTTCAAATAAAAACCAAGTCGATATCCCATCGGGACTAAGATATATTGAGAAATTCGTGAAAACACGTTTTACCCCTTTTAACACTTTTAGAGATAGAGTTTACGAAAATATTCTTGGATAGTCTCTACGTAACCAAAGCAACATGCCTGTCAAATTTCAAGTACCTGATATCAGGAATTACGGCTTACCCTGTATAATCACAAATATTTTAGTAATATGTATCACCTTCGTACCCACAACTTTTACATAAGCGACTTTTATGTAAGTAAGTAAGTAAATTTATTCAACAAGAAAGATATTTACAACAAAATGACACAATTCATTTACAAACAAATTTGACATAGTTAGAACATATCCTTTTAAACTGAGACTAGTGGACCCGTTTCAAAATATTTTGCAAGCTACAAAACTTTTTTGTAACGCGTGGTAGGATCCATTAGGTAAAATTTAAAATTTAAAGTTTTTAAAACTACTCACACGTGATATTGCTGCATATATTTGACCATGGCTAAATACTGGTTGTGGCAAATACGATATATTTCCACTTTATCCATAGTTTGTTCTTGTGGTTTATTAATTGTCATCGCAAATGATAGGAGCACAGAAAAATTTCTTTTTCTTTAAACGGCAGTAAAATGTGGCATTATGCTGCTGGATTGATGATGCCAAGCTGTCACTTTATTGCCAAATTGCCATGCGGCAGATAATATAGTCTGCCGCTGACGAGCGGCAGATAAAGTTATTATCTGCCGCTGACGACACTATCTGTCACTGACGAAATAGAGTAATTTTCTTCGGATTTTCTTACAAACGTTTGAAGAAAAAATGCTATATGTTATTCGGAGCAAAAGTATCTTTATGTGGCTCGGTTGTACTTATCTGCCTAGCAAGCTCGGCAGATAACCAGTCCAGCCACGCCACATAAAATATAACTTTTGCTCCTAATAACATAATATACTATTTCCGAAAGCAAAGAGGTAGTGCAATATTAGAATGTGTTAATCTATACGCGGTAATAATACTCTTCTGCTTGTGGCTTGTCCATTTAATACCAAATCTAAGCATTTCGCAAATAGGTTGTGTACTGTTCAGGGTGGAGGTTATAGTGGACTGTATGATCTTAATTTGGACAATTTCAGGATACGTCTTGGGGGTGCAGAAATTAAAAAGGGATTGCAAACCAAAGGTGAGATGATGTAATAATAGACTTAATTTCCGTGGTTGCAGAGGTTCATGAATACAGACAGATGTTAAAACTGTAGTGTCTATTGACTAGAATATTTCCTATTTATATACATTAACTATGACGTCAATTACAAGGTTCATGTTATTTTGCCCCAGTTCGAGCTCGCATATGCACTTGCGTGTTCAATTTCATAACAAACAGATAGCAAGTTTGCATAATTGCAGTTTGTCGACCGGATCGTTCGACCAGGGTTGATAAGAACCGCTGACTGCTTTGTTGTAATTTCCGCATGCAGCAGTTTGCTTACAAAATGTATGCATATTTAATTTTAAAAGTTAAAATTATGTTTTGGTTCCTAAACATTCTGCCGAGCGACAATGGGCCGGGGTGGTGTGGCTGAAGCTGTCTCTCCATCTTCTTCGTCAGGTGGCAGTGGTTGTAACCTGAAGCTCTGACGGGTCTGAATTTGGGCGTGGCTGCGGTTTCCTGTTCTTTCTCCAGTAGTTCCATAATGTCCAGATGATACAAACTGATACCAAGATACCGATTGTAGTACCAGTGTTCACCATGATGGTATGTTGATGGTGCCACAATGGATAGTCCTGATGTAGCTGCAACTCGTCTTCTTTTTCTTGTAGGCGTTGAAAATGATTGGACGGTAGCAACACAGGTTCCTACATTTGCAGTTGAGGGTGGGTGCTTGTATTCTGCAAAGTAGTGTTAATAATTACTTGCATTGGTTTGTTGAACCCAGCTACGACAGGAATAGTAGTGAATAGCTGAGTATGCAAAGTAGTCCGTTTGGTGTATATAGTACAATCTGGGGATATTTGGATTATGCCAACATCTTGAATCTTCACATCTTCTCGATTCTCGCTGCATTGTACTGCTGCTGCTGTGGGTTGATTGGGAATAAACAACCATGTATTCGCTGCGTACAGTTTTTTTCATACCAGTGTCTTAACTGTAAACTGATGGACCAAACATTTGATCTTGTTCAATCTCTGGTAGATCTCATCAATCATGCAGTTCGGATTGTCTTCAATACTTCGGACGGCGGATGGCCTGCATAGGTAAAGATGTTTCCCTATTGGCTCGATCTCCTTCAACTTGTCTTTTTGGATTTCAAAATAGGTTTGTTCGTTGTAGTTGATAGCTAAGAATTCCATTGGTAAGTTCAGTGATGCGTAGGTTTCATTTCCCTTCCTTACTGGAATTGGAGTTGGTTTGATTAAGTTGTACACCGATACACCCCAATGCAAAAATTGTCAGAGGTATGGGCATACCCGAAATTATTGCAAGTTAGAGCCCCGATGCGTCAAATGCACAGAAAATCATCTATACATATACGGAATGCAAAAAAGTCAAAGACGTAGAGAAGCCCATGTGTGTAAATTGTGGAGGGGAGCATCCGCCAATTATAAGGGATGCAGCTACTATACCAAACTTACGCCTCAAAATCCAACCGCTACACAAGACAATAATTCACAGCACAACCGTAGGCAAAGATCATATCACAATTTCACATCTACTAATCGAACATACTCTGCTGCAACTCAAAATACACAAAGCCAAGCTAATAAAGACGAAAATATAGATGTGCTTAAACAAATTATTAAAATCAGAATTGAAGCCCCTAGTACCACATTTAGATAAACTCCAGCCCATAACTTCAACCTTAATTCCTGCTATACTTACCTATAAACCAAAGGAAAGGTAGGGACAATAAATTACAAAACTTAAAGATACTTAACTGGAATGCCAATGGCATTAAAAACCAAAGATCGCTTCTCATATCATTTTTAGTTTAGTACAATGTGGCTATCGCATGTATAACAGAGACTCACCTAATCGAACATGAAAAATTCACAATCCCAAATTATCAATTAATCAGGAACGATACACCCGCTCCAATTGCTTCTGGCGAAGTCGCTATTTTATTTAAGAAAAACATCAACGCGCATATCTATGAAATGAGCGAATTACTAAACCTAGAAGCCGTAGCAATCCAACTTAAGTTAAGCTGCGGAAATGTGGTTAATATCATATGCACATACAAACAACCCAATCGCCAATTGTTGGAACGAGATATAATAATAATAATAATAATGCATTTATTTCTCAATAGTTACATAACCATATACAAAACAAATAATTAAAGTGTCGCACAATTGAGAAATCGCAAGGATTTAATTCAAATAGGTAGATGACCACCTTTGATCTTCCATTAAACCCTGGAGTAATCGAGAATATACAATTAAGAAAATACCAATATACATCTAAAAGTAAAAAAAATAAAAATATTTAAAAAACTAAAATAAAATATAAAAGATTCTGTGATTATACAATGTTAGTAGTCCACAACTTTTTAAAATTAATGGTAGGTTTCATTTACAGTTGTTATCTTATCTGCAATTTATATAGATGGTCACGCATATTAACTTTAAGTGTTCTTAAATTATGTTGCTTAAACGTAGGAGGAGATTGTTGTAGATTTTATAAATTTGGTATTGAAACGAACGCTCAAATAAAGTCGTTTTATGTGTAGGTGGAGATATTATTATGCCTTTGGATCTTACATTTATGGAATGGACATCAGTCCTATACGTTATTTTATTATATAAGTAAGCCGGCAGCTTTGTTGTAACAATTTTGTGACAAAGAGTAGCAAATTGTAATCTGTTAATTTGTGAGAAATATGGTCAAATTTTTTTATTCCGTATATCAAGCACACGAATTCTGAACTCTTTGTATTTTATTAGCAATATCCTGGGTAATGAGATGAACCATAAATTTCGCTGCAGTAGGAGAAAAATGAGATAGAACCAATGAATTACAAAGCAATGATTTAGTTTCTGTCGATAAATCGTGTCTGTGAGGATAAATTAATTTTAGAGCTTGAAAGCTCTTTTTAATTGAGTTATTGACATGTTTTTCATACCTAAACGTATTGTCCATGATGAGACCTAAGTTCTTAGCTTCTTGCTTAATGGGAATGGGAATACCGTCAATCGTCACGCTAATTTCATCAGATAAAAATGAAACAACATATTTTTTTCCAAACAAAATTACAAGTGATTTTTGGGGATTGATAATTAGAGAGTGCTGTCGTGATATCAGGCTTATTGCATTGAGGTCGTTGTTAATATCACTCACACTTTATTTATAATTATCGGGACTAAACGAATGCAGCAGTTGGGAATCCTCTGCAAACATTTTTATTTTGCAAGTCTTAATAGATTTCAAAAATTTGAAGTATATATTAAGGGTCCTAAAATAGATCCTTGAGGAACTCCTTTCACAACTGATAAGAAATCGGATTAGCCTTGCCAAAAGTTTTCACGCATTGCATACGCCCTGTTAGGTAACCTTTTAATAGCGAGACAGCAGAAGTAGACAAACCAATGTAATGAAGAATAGAAAGCAAAATTTGGTGATTAATTGTATCGAAAGTCTTACTATAATCAAGTAGTGTGAGGATCGACACTTTTCCTTGATCAGAAGCAGTTAACAATTCATCTACAATATATAGCAAGGCTGTCGAACAACTTCGATTAGGCCTGAAACCAGATTGAATGTCTGGTAGTATTTTATTTTCATTCAAATATTCTCGCAGTTGCGAATTCATGACTTTTTCTAGAACCGTTGACATAACAGGCAGTATGCTAATTGGCCTAAGATCTTTAAATTCTTCCGGATTTGATGTTTTAGGTAATGACAATAATACCGCCTTCTTCCAACTGTCAGGAAAAGTATTTGTAAGCAATGCATAATTAATCACATGAGTAAAGTAGGGGAGCAGTATAGGCAGCCAGAGTTTTATAATTTCAATATTTAGGCCCTCATGGCCAGCATTGCTTTTAATATCATTAATAAATTTAAGTACACTTTCAATATCGACTACTTTAAACTGAAATTCAATTTCACTTGAAACTACTTTATTAGTTTTATAAAACTGCATTATCGTATCAGAATCGATATTATCAATATCGGGAATAGAGTTTAAGTAAAAGTTGTTTATTGCATTAGGATTAGCTAAATGTGGTGGAATTTCAATTTTTGGTTTTGTGCCAATGCTTAGATTTTTTAGTTTAATCCACATTTCTTTAGAATTGCAATTTTTAGCAGAAAACTGAAAGTATGCCTTTTTCTCGGTTTTAAGCATATGGTTAACATGATTACGTAACGATTTATAGTACTCCCATTTACTACAAGATTTAGTTTGGCGATATTTAGCTAAGGCTTGGTCTCTAATTTCATTGCAACTCGAATGGTATCTGTCAGCCACGGAAGGCTAGGTTTATTAACATTTATTGTTTTAGATGGAGCGTGCAAATCAAGTGTATTAATTAAGTTAGTATTTAAAAATTAAATTTTTTCATTAATATTATTAAGAACAAATATTCGTTGCCATGGTATTCTACGGATATCCTCTTGGAATAAATTTACATTAAAATTATGAAAGCTTCGAATTGTTTTGGATGTAGGCAAAGCCGAAAAGGATTTGATATTTAAATTACAAAATATTAATTCATGATCAGCGAGTTTATGTCTCACCCCAGAATCAGTAATAATTTCATTGTTATTTATGATAATCACATCTAATAGAGTTTCACTGTTTCGTGTTATACGCATAGGTTCAGTAATTATTTGAGTAAAATTTAAAGAGTCGAGCATTGACTGAAAATATTTGACATCAGGTTTGCACAATCTGAACATGTTTATATTAACGTCACCGAGACAACAAACATGATCAGATATATTAGAAAACATAACAAGTGATTGCTCCAATTCATCACAAAAGCACTTGTAATTAGTGGTCTGTGGCCTATAAACACATCCCACAGAAATTAAAACTTTATTAAATTTTAGTGTTAACCATAATTTATTGTTCTATCGAGTTGTTTGTTTCTGTTAAGATGCATCTATAAGCACTTTTCACATAAAAATAAACACCACCAGCTCTACTCTCTCGGTCACGTCGAAATATATTATAACCATCAATATAAATGAGATTATTGCAGATATCATTTGAAAGCCACGTTTCACTTATAGCTAAAATATCATATTTGTAATTATTTAATAATAATTTCAATTGATTTAATTTTGGAACCAAAGATTGTATATTAATATGTGCTGCAGTAATTCCACGTATCCCCATATTCTCTAATGATATGAAAAAATTACGTGAATTTTTAAACTAGTTGCATTCTTAAATAATATTGTTTCCTATTCTCAAGAAATAAAAATTACACTTGTTAAGTCATTTTGCTGTTTCAGATGCTTAATTGCATTTCACGCCGTTAGTTAGGTCATTTTGGTATTTTGAATAGCCGCCTAAGCTTAGAGCAGCGTGACCGTATGCTAAGCCCTTTTAGCTCTTTATTTGGCTCCATCGCCTAATTCTAGAATCACGATTTCGCACATATTTAGCCCCAAAAGCAGTATTTGTCGTCGGTTGGAGCTCTCCTCTGATGGCGTTTTTCTGAATTCTGAATAGCACGCTGTGGCGGCGTGATACCAGCGTGGCCCGCATTGGTTTGTTTCATTTAGCACGCTGTGGCGGCGTGATACCAGCGTGGCCCGCATTGGTTGGTTTCATTTCATCGCCTTGCGATTCGCTGTGGTTTAGTCACGTGGGGGACGCGGCGAAGGTGACCTTTTGCCAACGCTTCCCTCGTGCATTCGGCCGAGAGCCGTCGATCAAGCAAGCGGTCGGAGAGTGTGTGCTTCGTGCGGCGCTCCCGCCATTATGGCGGGGGCGTCAGTCTTTCCCGTCAAGTGCTGCTTCAGCAATTTTGTTACAAACGTTTTCGCCTTAAAGGGAATCTTCGAGAGCCCGTGGCAGAGAGCGCTTGTGTGTGGTGGTGGTGATTCGAAATTTGTCGAGTGATCTTCGGCGTAACGTGGGTGTTTTGGAGCCCAGTTCCTGCTACTATTAGTGAGGGGTCGTGCCCCCTTCATCTCGACCTACGAGGATTTGGTTCAGCAGAACGAGTGAGGCCCCCATCATTTTCGTCGTCCCGTTGTACGCGTCTTGACGCGTCTCCCGTCGCCATTGAGGCGGTTATGCATTCACCCCCTTTCGCCGTTGTAACACCGAAGGTACCTACCACCTACGATTGCAGCTCGTCGCAACTCAGCTGTACCAGGCTCCCTCGCCGCCCACGCATTAAGGTATGTGCCTTTAACCTGATTACCGCTGTGAACGCGAGTGTTACTCATTACTATTCATTACTACGCTAGTGTATTCATTCAGACTGCAGACAGTTCAGGCCGTGAAGGCTAATGTAAATCGTCGCTGCCCTTGCATAAGGCAATGTGTATCTTTGTACCTATTCATTACTGTTCACAAATGTTCAACATCTGTCGTTAAGCTTAGAGCGCGCGTGCCAGCTGGTGCCCTTAATTATAGAGTAAGGTTAGATACAGGGCGACGCATTCTGCTACCCCATTGTAACTCGAAGTGAAATATATGATTGGTTAGTTAAGGGAACTATTGTTTGTTTCGGTTTGTGCATGTTCTGTTACAGATAGACGCCCCTTTATTGTACGAATTATTGTACGACGGAACGAGGAAGCTGTGAGCGTGCAGGTGAGTGGGACAGCTGCGTAGTCGTGGTCGGATGGACACCTAATCACAATCCTTGCTTAAGGCAATCCCGAAGTTGTTGTTTGACCTTGCAACTCTTGAATAATCTTATTGGCGGAGTATTTTTGCATGCTTCGCTCCCGTCTAACCGTCCAGGCCCGGTTAGCCGGGTTAAGACAGGCTTGGTGGCGCCCTCATAATTTCGACATACCCTGTATATATTATGCCACAACGCGCTTGCCCAGAACGTATCGTGTGACTCACGCCCGACTCCCTGAGCGTTCCAGCCGTGGCCTATTAGCCTATTTCGAACCGATCTCAGGGCAAGTGTGTCATGTTTTCAGGACTGATTCCGTGGTGCGATGCTCACCTTGGGTGGGTGTCGTAAAGTCCTTTTCATACCGTAACAGGCTAATTTTGGCGGCCCAATCGCGTGGGGCTTGTTGTTTGTTGTTGTTGTTGGACGGTAGTAGTCTCGTTAAGCCCACCCGTCGTACGTCTTAATTTTGGCTATTCCAACGTCTGAGGCCTTGTATGTTTGTTTTTCTTATTAAGCCACCCGTTGTGCCTTAATTTTGGCTATTCCAACGTTTGGAGCCTATTGGTGCACGACAACGCTCGACCTCATTTTGGCGTTTTCTTTTTTTTTGCGCTGTGTGTCTTAATTTTGGCGCGACAACGTGGGACGTTGATGTTCATTGTTGTCTGTTATCATTTATATTGTTGTCACAAATGTTTTTTTTTCCGTCATTTCGAAGTGGTATGGACTGGTAAACCGTTTTTTTTCTTAGTGAAGTATTTTGCCGAGCTTCTTTTCTTGTTCTCTATTTGTCTTTTCCTGTTTTCTTCTGTTTTCTATATGTCTTTTCTTGTCTTTCCCTGTTCTTAGTTTATTTTCATTAGTTTTCTTGACCGTGTATATGTTTTTTCTTAGTTGTCATTTGTCTTTAGGTTTCTTTTCTTGTTTTCTATATGTTTTTTCTTGTCTTTTCTTATTTTCTATTTGTAATTTTTAGTTTTCTTGTTGTTTATCGCCTTTTTGAGTTTTCTTTTTGTGTTTTTCCATGTCTTTTCATATTTTGAGTACCTTTTCCGTCATTTTTACCGTCGTTTCTTGTTTCTTTTAGCCAGTTCATACTACCGAGATCTCTCGTTGCATTTAGTGCAGATTTTATCCCGTATTAGTCGCATTTAGTACCAGATGTTGTTGAGTGAAGGTACCGACCTTGTTGTTTTTAAGTCTTTTCGAAGGCTTAGTGGGAGTTTCGATCCCCTGTCGTTTACATTGTTTAGCCTTGGGCTAAGTTGACACTTTTGTTGTACCGAACTGACGTTTATCGATTTTGACGTTCACGTTAGCGAGGTTTATCGATTTTGACGTTGATGATTACCGATTTTGACATTTTTTTTTCTCTATCGTTTGGTGTTGTACCGAGTTGATTTTTGGTGAGCAGGTTGGAATTCATTTTCAGCTTCATCACTGCGTTTTGGTTTGTTGATCAGTTGTGGATTGTTGTTGGTGTGCTTGGGGAGATTCGCTCGTGCGGTTATTACGTCCCTCAGGCCATCTTCTTAGTTGGTTTGGTGTAGTTATTTTCGTTGGCCTTTATCTCATACTCATTATTATCATGTGCCGCCCAACCTGGTTTACCGACTTCTTCGTGGACACCCCTAACAGTCATAGTAGTGTTTTGTACACTTTCCGTTAGCATTTAACGAGTCTTTACCGCTGGTCGGAATGCTTTGTACTTGTTGACGTTTTGTTGTCATTTACCGTACCCTTTTTGACTGATGACGTCATGTTGTCGAGTATCGTGTTCTTTGTGAACAGTTTCGTTGAAGCTTTTGAGCTTTGTGTGACACCAGGGCCCGGTTGTTCGCATAAGGCTTCTTAAGTGTAAAGTGTTTGAGTATTTAAAGGTTTTTGACTTTTTTTTTGTAGTGATGCCCTGTTGTTTTCGTGGCCTAGCGCTCTTTTACCGTACCGTTGGCCGTCGCCATTTTCAACCACCTGTGTGGGATTACATAAAGAGAGCGTGTTTCTGGTCATTTTGTTTCGTGCGGACCCTGTCGTAGTAAGGTAGTCCCTTTGGGCCGCATGGATTTCTGAAAAGGATTTATTGGGCATGCGTCATCGAACGCCTACACCCTTGGAGACTTGGTTCTTCCGGATTTTCTTTTGGTGTTCGGTGTTGGAGTCACTTTCGAGCTCGCGCTTTGCGGTTTAATAGTCGACTTGGCTCCGGCATCGGCATTGATTGAGGATTTCGGTAGACTGAGTTTTTCCTATCACTGATTATGACTATTTTTGACAGTTTCTGTCACAACCATTTCCCTTTTTTTTTGGTGGTTCATCCTCTTCTCTTGGGTACTCATACCAGTTGTGGGATCCACACAATGCGCCGATCTCGTGACGCGCAGCGTGCCCTCTTCAGGTAACCCTTGGGTGGGACTTTGGACTTCCATTTCTATACCCCCCCCCTCCCTGTGTTCTATTGGAACGGTTGGTCGGAAGTGTCCACAGGTGTAAGACCTATTTTACCCGATTTTGACGCAAACAATTTACGTATTTTCTACTGGCGTATCCAGTCTTTCTTCTTCCTCTTCTCCCTTCCCACCTTTGCACCCTATCTGGTGGCCAGTGTGCGTAATCCCTTTGGGGGTGCACTCTATCGTATCGAATGTTTTTTTTTTGTTTCGTTCGTTTTTCGTTGTTGCGTTTTCGTTTGTGTTCTCGTTACGTTGTCGCAAAATGCCTCGTTGTTTTATAAGAGACTTCGGGGAACTCTCTTTCAAGTAAGGGGAGTGTTAAGTCATTTTGCTGTTTCAGATGCTTAATTGCATTTCACGCCGTTAGTTAGGTCATTTTGGTATTTTGAATAGCCGCCTAAGCTTAGAGCAGCGTGCCCGTATGCTAAGCCCTTTTAGCTCTTTATTTGGCTCCATCGCCTAATTCTAGAATCACGATTTCGCACATATTTAGCCCCAAAAGCAGTATTTGTCGTCGGTTGGAGCTCTCCTCTGATGGCGTTTTTCTGAATTCTGAATAGCACGCTGTGGCGGCGTGATACCAGCGTGGCCCGCATTGGTTTGTTTCATTTAGCACGCTGTGGCGGCGTGATACCAGCGTGGCCCGCATTGGTTGGTTTCATTTCATCGCCTTGCGATTCGCTGTGGTTTAGTCACGTGGGGGACGCGGCCAGGGTGACCTTTTGCCAACGCTTCCCTCGGGCATTCGGCCGAGAGCCGTCGATCAAGCAAGCGGTCGGAGAGTGTGTGCTTCGTGCGGCGCTCCCGCCATTATGGCGGGGGCGTCA
The DNA here is from genome assembly GCA_940337035.1 of Agriotes lineatus. NCBI lineage: Eukaryota > Metazoa > Arthropoda > Insecta > Coleoptera > Elateridae > Agriotes > Agriotes lineatus. The sequence continues at coordinate 263,913 of CALNHX010000794.1, forward strand.
GTCTTTCCCGTCAAGTGCTGCTTCAGCAATTTTGTTACAAACGTTTTCGCCTTAAAGGGAGTCTTCGAGAGCCCGTGGCAGAGAGCGCTTGTGTGTGGTGGTGGTGATTCGAAATTTGTCGAGTGATCTTCGGCGTAACGTGGGTGTTTTGGAGCCCAGTTCCTGCTACTATTAGTGAGGGGTCGTGCCCCCTTCATCTCGACCTACGAGGATTTGGTTCAGCAGAACGAGTGAGGCCCCCATCATTTTCGTCGTCCCGTTGTACGCGTCTTGACGCGTCTCCCGTCGCCATTGAGGCGGTTATGCATTCACCCCCTTTCGCCGTTGTAACACCGAAGGTACCTACCACCTACGATTGCAGCTCGTCGCAACTCAGCTGTACCAGGCTCCCTCGCCGCCCACGCATTAAGGTATGTGCCTTTAACCTGATTACCGCTGTGAACGCGAGTGTTACTCATTACTATTCATTACTACGCTAGTGTATTCATTCAGACTGCAGACAGTTCAGGCCGTGAAGGCTAATGTAAATCGTCGCTGCCCTTGCATAAGGCAATGTGTATCTTTGTACCTATTCATTACTGTTCACTAATGTTCAACATCTGTCGTTAAGCTTAGAGCGCGCGTGCCAGCTGGTGCCCTTAATTATAGAGTAAGGTTAGATACAGGGCGACGCATTCTGCTACCCCATTGTAACTCGAAGTGAAATATATGATTGGTTAGTTAAGGGAACTATTGTTTGTTTCGGTTTGTGCATGTTCTGTTACAGATAGACGCCCCTTTATTGTACGAATTATTGTACGACGGAACGAGGAAGCTGTGAGCGTGCAGGTGAGTGGGACAGCTGCGTAGTCGTGGTCGGATGGACACCTAATCACAATCCTTGCTTAAGGCAATCCCGAAGTTGTTGTTTGACCTTGCAACTCTTGAATAATCTTATTGGCGGAGTATTTTTGCATGCTTCGCTCCCGTCTAACCGTCCAGGCCCGGTTAGCCGGGTTAAGACAGGCTTGGTGGCGCCCTCATAATTTCGACATACCCTGTATATATTATGCCACAACGCGCTTGCCCAGAACGTATCGTGTGACTCACGCCCGACTCCCTGAGCGTTCCAGCCGTGGCCTATTAGCCTATTTCGAACCGATCTCAGGGCAAGTGTGTCATGTTTTCAGGACTGATTCCGTGGTGCGATGCTCACCTTGGGTGGGTGTCGTAAAGTCCTTTTCATACCGTAACACACTTACATTGTTCATATGGGAACACATGAAAGTAAACTAAAACAACAAACAAGTAGATACTAACAAACAAAAAGACGAGCCGTTTATCAAATAGGAAATCCAGAAAACGTTGCTGTAGCCGCTACATTGTGATAGTAGGTACCGTATAATATTTATCTTATATTATCTAAGTCACCTGATGAGCGAATATGCTTGATACTTTTATTATCGAGTTTAACGAAAATTTTGCACGCACTGGTCCACACCCTTTTGGAACCGAATTTCTTCACGGCTTCTTTTAACAGTTGCTGTCTGTATTTTGTCAGGTCTTCTCGAATGACTGTTTTTGTGCCTTTAAGAAGTTTTTTGTTTTTGTACACTAGGTTTTTGGTGTTGCGGCTTATAAATTTGACGATGATGGGTCTATAAGAACCTTCCCTACCGGGAAGCCTATGGCTGCAGTCGATATCACTAGGAGATACATTCAGCTTTAACTTATCTTGGCACAAACCACTAATAACTTTATCAGTGTCTTCATTCGGTTCTTCATGTACTCCAAAAAAGCGTAAACTGTTTTTTCTCGAGTACTGTTCGCTTTCATCTTTGTACATGTGAAATTCCTGCTTTACCGTAGCCAATTCCATTTCCAGTTTAACCACTTTATCCTTATACGCCTCAAGTTGAACCTTGAATTGGTCTGCAATACTTTCACTTATTTCTTTGGTTAATTTTTCAACTAAGGCTGAAGAACCGATTACTTTTTCAATGACCTTTTTAATAAGAGCATCCTCTTCAGCTGCAGAGCGCGTGGATCGTTGATCAGGCATGTCTTTGTTTAGAAAAATAACTAATTTTAACTAAATAGCTGCTAAGCCCGTCCGCGACGTCTATTCACTAGCTCCGCACATCACAGAATCACGTAACTGTCTTTGAAGATCCCAAACCGACTCTAGTTATCGGAGATCTTAATAGTAAAAACCAAATCTGAGGATGTAGAGCAAATAACTCCAATGGCGTAAAACTTCACACTTTTTCGTCAATTCATGCTATACAAATAGTAGCACCTACCGACTTCACGTATCATCCATACAGAATGGATCATGCTCCGGATATCCTAGATATAGTACTTGTCAAAAATTTTAATAAACCTGTTGACCAAGAAGTGCTTACAGAAATGGACTCCGACCACTTACCGGTATTGATTGCATTTGAAGACAATCCGCAACCGCTCTCCATACTACCCAGACTAATTAATGGTATTGTAGAGACTGGGAACAATTCCAGCAAAACCTCAACAGGGTATTAGAGTGTCCAAAAAATATGAACACACGTAGACGTAAATACGTAAATATAGCGGTGGATAAATACACTAAAAATATTACAGAGTCATTACGAGATGCTACCACTCCAAAATCAAAAAAGCCAGGTTCTTATGCACGCCCACCTCAATACATATTACAGTTAATAAGAGAGAAGATTAGAACTCGCAGAATGTGGCAAAGAACAAGAAACCCAACTATGAAACAACAATTAAATCGCCTGATTCGCAACGTCAAGAACGAACTAGAAAGTCACAGAATCAGATCTTATCAAACATATATAGAAGAACTTGAGCCACAAGATGCTACTCTGTGGAGAGCTAGCCGAAGAATCCTAAACCATCCAAATCCAGTCTTCAAATTAAAAATAGACAACATCAAATACTCGTCCGATAGCGAGAAAGCAAAAGCTTTTGCTTTTGGCAAAAAATATTTACCACTCAACTAAATGACAGGCAGTTTTTTTGAAGCTCAGCTATCACAACAAGCAATCGAAGCTTATATAAACAAAGCACCTTTACAAATAGACCCAACATCACCAACAGACCTTAAGAGATACATAAACAGTTTGAAGCTCAAAAAGTCCCCGGGGCACGACTTGATTCCAAATGTAGTAGGTATTGAAAAAATTGACCCGTAAAGCTGTAGCTCATTTGGCAACAATATTTAATGTATACCTGAGAATAGGCTATTTTCCAACTTCGTGGAAGGAAGCTGTAATAATTCTAAACCACAAAGTGGGTAAAGACAAGTGTAATCCAGATAATTATAGACCAATAAGTCTCTTACCATCACTTGCAAAAACTTTAGAGAAGGTTATACAAAACAGATTAACCGAGCATCTAACAGAATATAAAGTAATTCCGCATTACCAGTTTGGCTTTAAAGCGTTACACTCAACTAATCACCAGCTCCTTAGAATTGTGGAACTGATCGAGCGAGGATATGAGAATAAAGCACATACTATCATAGCATTCTTAGATATAAGCAAAGCTTTTGATTTCGTGTGGACAACAGGACTTATCTTCAAACTGGCACAAATTAATCTGCCCAAGTACCTTCTACTCATCATAAGTTCGTTTCTAGAATTGCTAGCTTTTAAAATACGTGTTGGAACGGAACATTCTACGACAAGGCCTATAGAAGCAGGGGTACCACAGGGATCGATATTAGGCCCAACTTTGTTTAACGTATACACATCTGACTTCCCAATCTTCGGAGATGATTCAATAGCGATGTACGCAGATGAGACTGCGGTGCTTTCCCAACATCTAGGCATTAATATAGCCAGAAACAACTTACAAGAAAAACTTAATATTATTAGTTCATGGTACAAAAAATGGTGTCTTCAACTAAATGCCAATAAGTACGAGGCAAAACTTTTCACGCTAAGGAGACCTAATAACCCATCAAAATTAGTAATTAATCGCCAAGAGGTAGAATGGAACCCATCCGATCAGGCAGTAAAATATTTAGGAATTTACATGGACCGGAAATTAACATGGAAGATACATATTAACAAAAAACTAAATGAGGCTTATGTTCGACTTACAAAATTACATACAATTATAATTAGAAAATCAAGACTTAAGATAAAGTGTGGGTGTTTAATATACTCATCGATACTGCGACCAATATTAACATATGGTGGGGTTGTATAAGGCACTACATCAAAAACTAATTTAAAAAAAGTGCAAGTTTTTCAAAACAAAGTTCTGCGAATAATTACTAGTGCTCCGTGGTTTGTAAGAAACTCCCAAATTCACGATGAACTGAATATTCCAACAATTCACAGTTTTCTGAAACATCTGGCGAGGAACTTCCACGATAAACTGATCCAGTGTTCAGGCGCTACACATTACAACATTGGTAACAGATCCACTCACAAAAGACTAAAGCGTAAACTACGTCAAGATGTAGGCTACTACTATCTTCACCTGGAACCAGCGATATGGGAAATTAATCATAAATAGTTATGAGTTACACAATACAACAAACAGTAAGATAAGTTAATTAAAAACATGTACATACCACTTTTAGATACTGAGGAGCTTTTGAGCCGTCCTCTATGTATTCCAGTTATGACACTATTGTAAAAAAGTTATGTATAGCGCACAAAGCGCTGAGCTAACTACAAGTTCAAATTTAAAAAAAAGCATTTAGACATAGGTTATTCACAACTTGACAGAAAATTAAAGTTTATGACTAAATAAATAAGGAAGTTATACGGTGTTTTTGAAGAGCGCCACACTTTAAACTATAGGATCGGGACCAACGCTTAATTTTTACAACACAATACTTTTCTAGAACCTTGTCGGAAACTTCTGATATCTGCGGGACCACTTGGGGAAATTTAGTAGCTGCTGGATGGACGATCTCACGAACCAGGGGTGACTTCAAACAAGATAACGCTGTTAAAATCCTCAAGAAGAGAATCGAATACGTGCAATCTGCAGCGGGAGTTTTCGGCAAACTGAAGTCCTTTATTAAACTTTAGGCACAATGGAATTTCCTGCTGAATCCTCTTTAAAGCGAGTCTTCCGGTATGGAAACTCGCAGACATAATTTGAGTATATAACGGAAACCCTTCTTTTATTACCCCGGCGCCGGCCTCGAAATTTCGGCGTCAATTAATTCGACAATCACTTTTTTCTGTCCAAGGTACGTTGGCCAACTATTAACCACTTCTGCTCTTCTTCCGATTTCGACTCCAGGGAAAAGTGGGAATTATTGCATTGCTACGTTTTTGAGTTATTCTGTTCAGAGACAGACGGACGGACGGACGGACACACAGACCAATGAGCAAAAACATGTTTTTTGGGTTCAGAGGACTCTATATTGAAATAACCAACGGCAATCTGAACTAAACGTTTTATTTAATTAAGTATTACACACTGTGTGTACATAAGCGAAAGAACATAGCAACGTTAACAACCGTACCCTTACGAGGACCGCGTTCAAGTGAACAAGTTCTACGCACAACTAAAAAAGTCACTAACAACTAGAACCTTAGCAAGTTAATTCCACTAGATTTTGAATTATATCTTAACACTTCCTTCCAAAATATAGTTAGCCTAAAACAATTACACCAAGCAGAGCTCGTAATTTTGAAAACCTTACTCGAGCTAATGGTTTAGTCAAAACATCAGCAACTTGATCGTCACCTTGTATATGCTCAACCCTAAGTTCACATGCACTAAATTTCTCACGTATAAAATGAAATTTTACATCAATATGTTTAGAACGCTTATGAAATTCAGGGTTTTTGACAAGTTTGATGGCACTCGCATTGTCTACAAAAAGTGTCGGAGTGTGAATTACTTCGGATACTTCTGAGAGGAGCCGCTTCAGCCAGATGATTTCTTTTACAGCTTCACTAGCAGCTATGTACTCCGCTTCCATAGTTGATAGGACCACACATTTTTGCTTTTGGCTTGACCAGCTGATTGCACTACCATTGTACTTGCAAATCATACCACTTCTTGAACGTCTGGTTTCGACATCCCCAGCGTAGTCTGCATCACTGTATGCTTCCAGTACACCGATTTTGTGGTTCGCCTGGTACAGCAACCCAAATTCCATTGTTCCTTTCAGATACCTGAAGATCCTTTTCACTGCTCCCCAATTCGAAGCTCTGGGATGGGCCAATGCTTCCGATACCTTGCTAACTGCATACATAATGTCAGGTCTGGTGGCAACGGCTAAGTACATCAGACTGCCCACAGCTTCACGATACGGAACGTCAGCCTCCAGCAGCAAATCATGGTCTTCATCAGTAGTACCATTTTCAGAGGGCGTCCCCACTGCATTTGACTCGTCCATCCGAAACCGCTCCAGAATCCTCCTGACATAGGCATGTTGTCCTATAAAAATAGAATTATTATTTAGCCTAACAATATGTATGCCAACAAAACAGTTCATTTGACCAAAAGTTATTTTAAACTGGTTTTTCAGTTCACACAGAAAATGTTCCAAGTCTGAATTTTTCGAACTAGCTACAAGGCCATCGTCCACATACAATGCAATAATGATTTTAGATTCCCCTGTCTTTTTAATGAACAAACACGGATCAGCAACACTTTGATTAAACTGTAATTTATTTAAAAAGTCCACGAAGCGCTTGTTCCAACACCTGGGGGCCTGCTTTAGTCCATACAAGCTTCGGTTGAGCTTGCAAACACGACCGCTTCCATCATTGAATCCCTCCGGTTGGCTCATATAAACATCTTCCTGAAGTGTTCCATACAGGAACGCCGTCTTCACATCAAACTGCAAAAGTTGTAGGCCTTCCGAAGCTGCAACACTCAGTACAGATCGCACGGTATCAAAACGTACCACAGGGCTGAAAGTTTCTTCATAATCCTGCCCTGCTTTCTGAGCAAAGCCTTTTGCAACTAGTCTTGCTTTGTAGCGGTCAACGGATCCATCCGCTTGAAATTTAACACGAAGCACCCATCGACAGCCAATTACCTTTTGATTTGGCAGTGTCTCCACTAACTCCCACGTGTTATTTTCTTTTAATGAAGCCAGCTCCTCATTCATCGCAGCTTTCCATTGATCTGCTTCGCTGCTCTGCATAGCTGCACCATACGAGCTCGGAGTCGAACACTCTGCAAAATAGACATAATCACGCAAATAGGATGGTTTGTTGATTTTCCGGCGCCCTATTCTTTTCTCCGCTTGTCCTTCTGCTTCGTCACTTGACAATGTTTGAACGGCTTCCTCCAGGGCAGTGGCTTCCTTTACGACAACAGCTTCCTCTAACTCACTGACTTCGGCCAAAGGCAAAACTTGGAGCTCTTGTTTTTCTTCATCTTTTACAAGTGACACATGAAGTTTCCTTTTCAAAGGAGTTTCATCCTTGAAGATGACGTCGCGACTGAGAACAACTTTATTTTGTTCTTCTATCCACACTCGATAGCCATCTTTATCGCCACAATAGCCAACAAGTTGTCCAAGAACACCTTTTTTATCCCATTTCTGTCGTTTTTGTTTTGGTATATGTACAAAACACTGCGTACCAAAGATTCGCATATGATTGAACGTCGTACTGCTTTTACCATACCATAGTTCACTAGGCGATTTCCCCTCGACAGATGTTGGACCAGTACGATTAAGTACATGTGCTACTGTATTCACAGCTTCGGCCCATAACTTTATTGGCAAGTCTTTTCCATGGATCATTGAACGTGCACATTCCACTAACGTACGGTTTTCTCGTTCTGCAGCTCCGTTCTGCTCGGGTGTGTATGGCATCGACACTCGAAAGTTAATTCCACTTGATTTTAGAATTCCGCTTACAGTCACATTATCAAATTCTTTTCCACCGTCGCTTAATAATTCTTTTATTGAATGCCCGGCTCTCTTTGCTTCGTTTACAAAAGTTTTTAAGCATTCCGCAACTTCAGCTTTTGATTTTAAAAAGAACACACGCCTAAACTTTGTGTAATCATCTTTAAAACACAGAAAATACCTCGCACCACCTGGTGATAATTCCTGCATGGGCCCGCAGACATCGGCACTAATTTGTTCACCTGGTGCAGTCGATCTATTTCCCCGGCTTCTGAAGCTTCCACGATGTTGCTTTCCGAGCACACAGCCATCACAGAATTCTTCTTCTGCTGTGACACTGATTCCCTGCTGCTGCAGTAACTTTTGAACGTGTCTTTTGTTTTGATGACATAGCCTTTCATGCCACAATTGCACAGTTTCGGTGGCCGATGCAACAAACACAGCCGATGCCTCTGCTTTACACACGCGTAATTTTAAAATATAAAGTCCCCTCGAAGTTCTATTTCCCACTAATCGCACTATACCCCCTTTCACAAACGTACAGCCATCACGATCAGCCTTAAATTCAAAGCCCTTGTCCATTGTTTTCCCGATTGAAAACAAGTTGCGTCCAATTTTTGGAACGTACCACACGTCTTGCAAATGATTCCTATGCCAGACAGCGTTCACCTTCATTTCCACGTTGATGGTACCCTGTCCGTACGCATGAATCACTTCACAGTTCCCCATTTGAACTTCCCGCGGAATTTCAAAAAGTTCGTACGATATGAAGTAGTTCTTATTGTGCGTCATATGCGCTGACGCACCCGAATCCGCAAGCCACTGTTCGCTGTCTGTCACATCTTCGATGCACACGAATGCTTCGCCCGATGGCGCCACTTGCCTTTTTGAATTCGATGCACTTCCGGTACTCTTGTTTGGGCAATTTCTCGCAAAATGTCCTCCTTTATGACACTTGAAGCACTTCCGCTTGTCTCTGTCGAATTTTCCATTAGCCGTCTTCGTCTTGGTAGCTACCAAGGCCGATGAATCACTTCGTTTTTCAGGTAACCTCATTTCAATGAGACGGAGTCTTTCGGTTAATTTATTTACCGTTCGATCTGCCAGTGGCACAGACTCCCACACACTTTTAAACTCGAAATATTCACCTGGCAGCGTCGACATGATTCGACTCATTAGCAACAAGTCTGGCAGCTCGGTATTAACCAATCTCTTCAGCTCGTCATTGAGCTCGCGAAAATTACGCTCAAGCCGAGCCACATGCGCGGCAATTTCTTCGGAAGGATCTTTATCGCTGCTGAAAAAACTCTCCATCAGCCGATCTACTCGTTGTCCGGAACTCTGCTCGTAAACCGAGAGCAATTTCTTCCAAACAGCTTCCGCAGTGTCACACGATGCCGTTAAATCGACGTTGGCGTCGTTGAGGCTGCTTACTATAATTAGTTGGGCCAAAGCGTCACATTTATTGTAAATTTTGACCTCCGACTCGAACGCTCTTTTCTGTTCCTCAGTTGCTTCTTGACCCGGTTTTGTAGGCACGATCCGGTTACCACAGGCGATGTCCAGGACATCGTGATGACGCAAAAGCAGTTCCATTTGCCTTCGCCACTTGCTCCAATTACTGGCACCTTCCAATTTTTCTAGTTGCGTCTTGAAATCCATTGTTTGAATTTTATAAAAGTTCACGCAAACCAAACACTGGAAAGTTTTAGTTTTTCGGGACCACGTGGTACCGTTCACGTTTACGCTATTTGCACGTTTTATCCAAATCTTAATACACAGTTACGAACATGCTGGGCCCATAACCTATTGAAATAACCAACGGCAATCTGAACTAAACGTTTTATTTAATTAAGTATTACACACTGTGTGTACATAAGCGAAAGAACATAGCAACGTTAACAACCGTACCCTTACGAGGACCGCGTTCAAGTGAACAAGTTCTACGCACAACTAAAAAAGTCACTAACAACTAGAACCTTAGCAAGTTAATTCCACTAGATTTTGAATTATATCTTAACACTCTAAAACGAGAAGATTTATTGAAAACTCAATTTCGAATTTTTGGGGTGAATCCAATACTTCCTTTATCGTAAAAAGAAATAAAACCCGTCAGCAAAACTTAACAGTGTGTTATTTACTGAATGGTTAGTTGTACGTAAAAAACCTGTATAATCTTTTTTGTAGAGAATTTCCTAGCCTTCATTTTTTGTAATAACTAAAAAAGTATACGACACATAGAAAGCGAGATATTTGCGAAAAACTTATTTCTGTGACATTTGACCTTGAATAACTCAAAACGCAAGCGTGATATCGATGGGGACTTTTGAGACATTATTTGTAATGTCAAAATAAATGTGTATGCAAAATTTCAGCTTACTTGGATTTTTTCGGCAGATACTGCGGTTTTCCGTCTAATGTAACTGGACTAAATGTGTATTGAAGTGAGATAAGTGATTTTCCAGTTGAATGCTTCTAAAATGGGTTTCTTTCGGTTTTTTCTTTTTTTTTATTAACTCTCTTTTTAAATAGAACACCCGGTATATTATTATATTTTTTAATTCAGCTTAAAATTTTAGAGACTATTCAACACTATAACATATAAGCCAATCACATTGCAGACATTTGCTTTTTTCAACCAATAACAGCAGTATATCACTGAATATTGGGCACCATGCAAAATATTCACAAAACAATGTACGTACTCAAAAAATAAAAAGCCTTGTTGCGAAGTATCACTTAGCAACGATGTTTTGTCCTTAGTGATATCGCTAGGTTACGTAACACTAAACCGCAACCAACTGTGTGGCTTATTTTAAAAGTTTTAAAATGCTGTGTTTTGGAAGTATTCCGCTGAATTTAATTGAGAATGAATAATTATATTAATTGTTGGATTATTTTTCAATAAAGTTAATCGTTATATATTAATATTGTTAAATAGTCGTCCCAAATACCACTCGAAGTGGATATATATTTGTTAAATATTTTGTCATTTCCATAGAAATTATTGTAAATTTCACTCAACAAAGTCACATTTAAATGATATGATTTTGTATCGTGAAATTTAAACGCAATAATTTACATGGAAACGACAAAATATTTGTCAAAAATATATCCACTGCTTGTGGTATTATCCTTGATTATTCAACACTATAATGAACGAATCATTGAAAATTGTTCAGTTTGTCAGAGCCGGCCAATCAAAATTGACTGTCATTGAAAACACCTAATGTCACAGTGTTTTCACTCGAGCCCGATTGGTTTCAATGATTTCAATTTAGTGAGTAGCCTTTGACTGACATTTCACCAAAACGCCAAAGTCAAAGTTTGCAAATCAGCGTCGTTCTAAAAACTCATAATAATCGTGTTGGAAGCTCCAGTATTGAATTAATAGTTGAAAACGTTAAAAATGTGTGCTGTCGAACACGGTAAAAGTCATCTAACCATATTGTTGAATAATCTTTCCAAATACCACTCAAGGAAAAATTTTTTAAGAGAATTTTTTTCGTCAACATACTAATTATTGTAAATTCCTCTCAACAAAAACTGCTCAAATTCCATTCGACCTGCGGTCTTGCGGAATTTTTAACGCAGTTTTGGTTTCGAGAAATTTAAACGCAATAATTTGTATGCGAATGAAAAAAATTCTCAAAAAATTTTTCTAGATTCGTAAAATGTCAGTGAAATAAGTCCACATTGCTTAACACTAAAAATAGCGGCAGTTGTTATTCTTTTGAGATATTTAAATGTCTACTGGTATAAATTACGCTTTGAAATCGTATTTTAATTGTATACTCTTCACCTGTAATCATGGGGTATTCTCTATTTCCAATTTGCAAGAGAATTGGCGATGTTTAGGTACTTACATTCGATTAATAATGAACTGATGTACAGTCAAGATTCACACACACACGCTACTTTTGGAAAGGAAAGATTGAATTTATTTTTAAATTCGCTGTCAATTTAACGTTTCTCTAAGAGTTTAGCTGGCCGTGTTTTATATAAACAAATTCGAGCAGTGCAGTGGTCCATTGCAAAAATCACCAGAATGTCGGGCCGACTTCGAGAGCTTACTTGTTCCACTGCTACACCCTACAAAGCTACGTCACTTACGCATTGCAATATTTTGGGTTTTTTCTAAAAGTTATGCATTTGTGCACATCTACACGGTGACGGCTTTCATTTAGAAAAAGAATTATCGAAATCGGCAGGGTGGAAGTCTCAAAATAGATGTCGAAAGAAAACGCTTTACATTTTAAATATATAGAAGATACATTTGTTGCCTGTTTCGCTTCATCAGGCATTTCATTATATAATTTTAAACCTTTGTAATATAGATTTTTTTGTGAACATGCTTTCGTTGTTGCAGGTAATCTAAAATTATTTACAATTCTTATCTCATAACTAGTATATCTCTATTGTATACAATAAATTTATTTAAATATGCAGGTAGTTTGTTATTCACAATTTTAAAGATCAGAATTAACGTATTAAAATAAATTCGCTGTTTAAAACTAAGCTATTGCATTTTCCAACATTAAATTGATGCTGGTTCGTTTATTACAAAATAGAGTAATACGCATTGCTCTATTTTGTAGTTTTTGTAGACGATGCAATTCACCTTCGTTGGCTATAAATAACACTCCAGCACAATATTCAAAATGTGATGCAATAATTGTTTTGTAAACAAGTATCCTCGACCACACGTTTAATTTGGAACTGATTCGCCCAAAGAAACCTATTTTTTAGCCGTTTTACCTACAATAAAATCCACATATTCCTTAAAAGATAGCCTATTATCTATTACAATACCAAGATATTTTATTTTAGGGACATATTCAATTACTACATCGTCAACTATTACACCAGTTATCGTATTGGTTAATAATCGTTTGCTACTGATAATCATTGCTTTTGTTTTAGATGTATTTAACATAAGCTTGTTCAATTTTAGCCATTTAGATATATTTTTGAGGTCACTATTTAATATATTTACTGCATCGTTCACATTTATATCGGCACTAGTTACCAGAGTTTCATCTGCGAATAAGTTATATTTACAACTTTCCACTGAGTTTATATAATTAATATAGAAGATAAACAATAGAGGGCTAAAATTGAGCCTTGATGAACACCTAAACACACTTCAACTGCTCGAGAATCTTCACCTTCGTATCTAGTAACCCTTATAATTTTAGAAATAGCTTGCACCCCCGTCTCGTTGCCGGACCCCTGTACCTATAAAAAAGGTGGTGTGCTGACGTGTATACACATTTTAGAGTGAGCAGTAGAAATAGGTATGAAAACTTGATGTAGCAAAGAATCTCTCCACATATGTTGCTTTGAATTAAAAAGATCAAAACGTGTAAATGCATTTACTAACATAAAATTTAAAAACAAGCAGAACGAAATTGAATGCTTTGTGTTGTATGTTTTTAGAAGTAACAAAAGTAGCCGTTTATAACATAATATCTACAATTTTACATTGAAATAAATTATTTATCAAAAGGTACAAATAATTTTTAATTTACCAACACTGTTGTCTTTGTTTCATGCATTTAACTTTATATAAAACCATATCTGTTTATTTATTTTACACTTTAAACACGTTATGTTAATTTTCTAACTCTTTGCACTTTTGCATCAACAACTATTATTTTCAAATTTAAGTTATTTACTTTTGAAACTTTTCTATCAAAATAAACATCCTATAATTCTTTAATGTGGAATACACCACTGGTATCATCAGATCGAGTATTGTAAACATAGCTACCTACAGTGTTTTGTCAGGTCTGTATTAGGTGTATTATACAGTGCGAGTGTAAAGTCTGAAGCTAACTAAATAGAACTTTTATTAAATGTTCCTGATGACGTCGATTTTTATTTTAAATAAGACATATTTTACTGGAATTGTCACTTTTAGATTGTCTTTTGCTTTTGAGTTATGACGTTCGCGATATTTTTTTTTAATGGAAACCCTAAATTTTTATGATGAATTTGGACAGAGCATGAAATTCTACGACCAAATACTTTAAATTTTTTCAGAAAATCGCTTTTAAAGTATTAACACATTAAAAATCAAGTAGCCATGAAACAATGAGTTAGCCCGAAAATTATGACAGTTCTTCATAGTTTGTTTATCTGTTTTGTTGTGTGCTCTTAATTAAATTAAATAAAATAATGGCGCGATATTTGAGTGAAAAAGAACGAATTGAAATTTTAGTATTGAAGGGATGTGGTAACCGTACGATGTTCTCGAAAATTTCATGCTCTGCCAAATTCATCATAACAATTTAAGGTTTCCATTTAAAAAGGTGTCGCTAACGTCATAACTCAAAAACCAAAGATAATCTAAAAGTGACAATTACAGTCAAATATGTATATTTTAAAATAAAAATTGACGTATTCCAGGATTTCTTTCAAAAACACTTGATAAAAGTTATATTTCAATAGTTCCAGACCTTACACTCTCACTGTATAATTTAGTAGGTGGTCATAATATTTTTCGATATCTCTGTATTTAGAATAACAACATTTTTAAAAATACTTTTATTATTGTTATATATAAACTGAGAACATCTATTAATAGAGGATTTATTATGAAACATCGGGTGTGATACACGCACACAACTTCGTTTTACAGTGATCTTATAATTAGCCAAAAAATTGATTTTTAATCTTTAAGCATTTGTAAAATTTTTTCAAAATATACAAATTCTCCAGAAACCGTACAAAATAGAGCGTTAGTTAAAGAGACAAATTTTCAAGGGTAATACCACAAAAAGGTGAAAATTTTTTGAGAATTTTTTTCATTCACATACAAGTTATTGCGTTTAAATTTCTCGAAACCAAAACTGCGTTAAAAATTCCGTAAGACCGCAGGTCGAGTGGAATTTGAGCAGTTTTTGTTGAGAGGAATTTGCAATAATTTGCATGTTGACGAAAAAAATTCTCTTAAAAAATTTTACCTTGAGTGGTATTTGGAAAGATTATTCAACAATATGGTTAGATGACTTTTACCGTGTTCGACAGCACACATTTTTAACGTTTTCCACTATTAATTCAATACTGGAGCTTCCAACACCATTATTATGAGTTTTTAAAACGACGCTGATTTGCAAACTTTGACTTTGACGTTTTGGTGAAATGTCAGTCAAAGGCTACTCACTAATTGAAATCATTGAAACCAATCGGGCTCGCGTGAAAACACTGTGACATTAGGAGCCGGTTGCAGAAAGCAATGTTAAGTCTGGTGTTAGCTAACGCGACGTCAAAGTGACAAAAGCGAATCAAATCTCAAATGCTTATGGTAACTAATACATTAGTAAACAAAATTTGATGCGATTTTGTTCACTTTGACGCGATGTTAGCTAACACCAGACTTAAACATTGCTTTCTGCAACCGGCCCTTAGGTGTTTTCAATGACAGTCAATTTGATTAGCCGTCTCTGACAAACTGAACAATTTTCAATGATTCGTTTATTATAGTGTTGAATAATCTCTAAAATTTTAAGCTGAATTGAAAAATATAATAATATACCGAGTGTTCTATTTAAAATGAGAGTTATAAAAAAAAGAAAAAACCGAAAGAAACCCATTTTGGAAGCATTCAACTGAAAATCACTTATCTCACTTCAATACACATTTAGTCCAGTTACATTAGACGGAAAACCGCAGTATCTGCCGAAAAAATCCAAGTGAGCTGAAATTTTGCATACACATTTATTTTGACATTACAAATAATGTCTCAAAAGTTCCCATCGATAGCGCGCTTGCGTTTTGAGTTATTCAAGGTCAAATGTCACAGAAATAAGTTTTTCGCAAATATCTCGCTTTCTATGGGTCGTATGACCTTTTTAGTTATTACAAAAAATGAAGGCTAGGAAATTCTCTACAAAAAAGATTTACAGATTTTTTACGTACAACTAACCATTCAGTAAATAACACACTGTTAGTTTTGCTGACGGGTTTTATTTCTTTTTACGATAAAGGAAGTATTGGATTCACACCAAAAATTCGAAATTGAGTTTTCAATAAATCTTCTCGTTTTAGAGTCCTCTGAACCCAAAAAACATGTTTTGCTCATTGGTCTGTGTGTCCGTCCGTCCGTCCGTCTGTCTGTCTCTGAACAGAATAACTCAAAAACGAAAGAAGGTATGGCGTTGAAACTTCATATATAAGTTTTGTGTACTATCTAAATGCGACAGCAAGCTTTGAAGAAAATCGCATAACCGGAAGTATGATGTTTACTCTTGTGTTTCAAAAACGGCTCTAACTATTTTTTTTCAAACTTTTCATTTTTATTACATTTTTAATGTATTTTTCAGTTGAGTACTTCTAAAATTCAACTTTAAAATCACTCATCTCAATCAATAGGTACATATTAAAAATGTAATAAAAATGTAAAGTTTGAAAAAAATCGTTGGAGCCGTTTTTGAAACACGAGAGTAGACATCATACTTCCGGTTATGCGATTTTATTCAAAAGCTCGCTGTCGCATTTAGATAGTACACAAGACTTATATATGAAGTTTCAACGCCATATCTCTTTTCGTTTTTGATATATTCTATTCACAGACAGACAGACGGACGGACGGACGGACACACAGACAATGAACAAAAGCATGTTTTTTGGGTTCAGGGGACTCTAACACGTGAAGATCTATTAAAAATTCAATTTCCAATTTTTGGGGTAAACCCAATACTTCCTTTATTGTAAAAGGAAGTAAAAATTAAATGCTGTAAAACGGAGAAAGATAAGGCAGCAGTGCGGGGTTTGACAGTTTGAACTTTTTGTTTGTGTCGATGAAATTCTAAAGCTGGTAGCACTGTAACGTTATGTAGTGAATCTGAAAATATCGCAAAATCAGATTTTAATATTTCGAATAATGGTAAAGTGCGCTCAGTATTCGTATTTTTGTTTCGGAAAAAAAGTGTTGATATGTGAAATTCAGTACCTTGCCAACTTTCATTTGTAGTGGCATTGCCTTTACTTTTGATATATTTTTTCGGTAAGTATGGCTAAACTGATAATCCGGTGAAGGCATACACTAATTTATAAAATTGTAGAGTTGATCTTCTAGAAGGGGTTTTATAACTGTTTGTACCTTGTAGAGGAGAGATTGGACACTCAATTTTTGTTTGCTTTTTACAATCTATGTGTAGTTTAAGCTAAAAAATGTATGGTTTTGTTTTTTAGAAAAAGCCATATTTGTTTGAAAACTGTGTTGTTTAGGAACCAAAACATAATTTTAACTTTAAAAATTAAATATGCATACATTTCGTAGCAAACTGTTGCATGCGGAAATTACAAACAAAGCATCAGCGTTTATTATCAGCACTGGTTGAATTACCCCGGTCAACAAACTGCAATCCTGCAAACTGGCTGTTTGTTTGTTATGAAATTGAATACGCAAGTGCATATGCGAGCTGAAACTAGGGCAAATATTAAACTTTGTAAGCTAAGTCAGTATTTTTATATGTATAAATAGGAAAGAACTAGTCATTAAAATAATACAGTTTGAAATTTTGTTTCACTGTGTTCACGCTGACCAACGGCCCCAGGTCTTTTTTGCTACATCATCTCGTGTGAGACCGCACGAGACCGTTGGTTTGCACCCCTTTTTAATTCCTGCACCCCTAAGATATTCCTGCAACTGTCCAAATTAAATTCATACAGTCCACTACATGCTCCACCCTGAACATTTTGGTCCGTTCGAGCCTTTAAACGTTCCTGCCCCTGAACATTTTGGTCCTTTCGAGCCTTTAAACGTTCCTGCCCCTGAACATTTTGGTCCTTTCGAGTCTTTATACGTTCCTGCCCCTAGTATCTGATATTTCGAGCCTTTCAACGTTCCTGCCCCTAGCATTTGGTCCAGTGATCCCTTAAAACGTACCAGCCCTCATCGAACAAGACCGTTACGATGGCGCAGCGACGGGAGATTTTCACAACCCAAGAAGATTTAGCAGAATCCATTCGCAGGCAGATTATCAACGTGAGGAAGGATGGCCCATCAAGAAAAAATGCAGCATATATCACCGCTCGCAGATCCACCCTAAAACAACTTTGGGAAGAATTTGAGGCCAACCATTCAGACCTGGCGAAGGAAGTCGAGGAAGAACACCCTTATTTTAAAAACAATTTTGTTCAGCAAACCAAAGACGTTTACAATGAAGGGGTTGCCCTGCTCGACAAGTGCGAAGAAAATCTAGCCACAGGAGATGCAGCTCAAACGCTGGGTCTACCAGAAGAAAAGGTGAGAGTGCACATTTCTGGATTAGGCAAGAAAGGAGCAGGTACAGCCCGAGGACGATTAACTGTAAACCTACGTCCACGATTTCCAAGCAACTACACAACCACATGTCAGATGCTGATACTGCCACAGCTAACCAAGTCACTTCCAGAAAAACCAGTCGAAAACTATCAACTTCAGGACTGTAAGAATATGGTGTTGGCTGATCCACTATTTCAGAAACCTGGACCAATAGACGTTATCCTAGGAGCAGACATCTACAAGGAAATCATTTTGGAAGGAGTACGAAAATTCAACGGAGGCTTGTTAGCGCAAAACACGGAACTTGGATGGATCATCACGGGGAATGCAACAGCACCATCAGAAGAAAGGAAAATTCTTAGCATGGTCGCATGTGCTGCAGAAGATGAACAACTCACAAAATTTTGGGAGATTGAAGAAGTTGTACCAGAAAAGATGATGTCCAACGAAGACAAGGAATGCGAAGAATTCTACAACTGCAACCACCAGAGAAATGCTGATGGTACATATACAGTGAAAATTCCGTTCAAGGAACCAATGGAAAAGCTTGGAGATTCGAGAAAAAAGGCAATCGCACGGTTCATTCAACTGGAGAAACGGTTAGAAGAAGATAAAGTTCTAGGTAAAGAATACAAAACCTTTATGAAGGAATACTTAGAACTAGGACATATGAAACGCGTTCAACCAGGAGCCAATATACGAAAAACCTACTTCATCCCTCATCAAGCAGTAGTAAAGGAAGGCAGCACAACCACGAAATTAAGGTAGTCTATGATGCTTCCTCAAAGACCACTACTGGACTTAGCTTAAACCAGCTAATGACTGCTGGACCAAGACTACAACAAGATTTGAAGCATATCCTGCTGAGGTGAAGAAAACACAATTTGTTTTTTCGGCAGATATTGAAAAGATGTATCGTCAGATTAAGATAGCCGAAGAAGATCAGGACCTCCAAAGGATAGTATGGCGGTTTTCTCCAGACGAACCTATTCAAGAATCTAAACTCACCACTGTAACTTATGGAACAACAGCAGCACCATACCTGGCAATCCGTACCCTTTTGCAGCTAGCCGAGGATGAAAGACAAATATACCTAATGGCTGCAGAAGTAGCAACCAAGGACTTCTACGTGGATGATTTAATGTCGGGAACTGATTCCGTAGAAGAAGCAAGGCATCTCCAAGTAAGTCTAATCAATATGTTAAAAAATGGAGGGTTTACCCTCAGAAAATGGGCAAGCAACAGCCCAGCTCTTGTTGAAGGATTGCCAGATAACTTACAGGACAAGAATTTACTCGAGATCGACGAAGGAGAAACAAGGAAAACCTTGGGAGTACACTGGAGTCCAAAGGCAGACGAATTTAAGTTTCGAGTCAGTCTTCGAGCTGATGCAAATCCTACAAAGAGGGTAATCTTGTCAGAAATATCCCGTTTGTTTGACCCATTAGGATGGTTAGCGCCAATTGTAATAAAAGCCAAATTAATAATTCAACAACTTTGGTTACAACAGCAATCATGGGACCAACCAGTGGCCACAGAAATAATGAACGAGTGGAAGCAATTTCAAGAAGAGTTACCATTGGTTGAAGGCATATCCATTCCAAGATGGTTAGGGTACCACAGCAGCATCCGGGAAATGGAGCTGCATGCATTCTGTAATGCGTCGAGAAAAGCTTACGGTGCTGTAATTTACAGCAGGGTAATGTCTCAAGACGGACGCATTCAAGTAAGTCTATTGACTGCCAAGTCAAAGGTTGCACCTATAAAGATGAAGAAAACGTTGCCAAGGCTGGAGTTATGTGCAGCATCGTTAGCAGCAAAAATGTTGAAGGAAGCTATTAGTGCACTGGACATCCCCAGCATCTCCATCTTCGCGTGGTCAGATTCCATGATAACCTTATCCTGGATAAGAGCAGGTCCGGAGAAATGGAAAACATTTGTTGCAAACAGGGTAACAGAGATATTGGAAGTAACCACCAGCGGAAATTGGCATCATGTGCGCTCAGAGGACAATCCAGCAGACGCTGTATTCCGAGGGCTCACTCCTGTCAAATTACAGCATCATCTATTGTGGAGGAACGGGCCGCAATGGTTACGAACTAATCCTTTGCCACTGACGGAAACAACTATTCCTATAACAGCTACAGAAGAGGAAAAAATTTACCAAGTACAAGCATTTATCGCATCAAAAGAAGAATTGGACATCTTATCCAAATATTCGTCACTGCAGAAGTTACTACGGGTCACTGCATACTGTAACAGGTTTGCTCAAAAATGCAGAAGACAACCGTTTCCGACCGAATACTCTATGGCAGCAGAACTCAACAATTGCCTCATTCAAATCATCCGTATAGTGCAAGCACGCAGCTGGGCAACAGAGATTCAAACCTTGAAGAAAAACATCCCCTGTTCACACAAAAAGTTCCTTGGCACCATTACGACCATTCATCGATGATGAAGGAACTCTTAGAGTGGGAGGACGACTTCAAAATTCAATGTTGACATATAATGAAAAACATCCTATTTTCATTCCCCATAACAGTCATCCAGGCCAATTCATAGTGAGAGATGTCCATCGGAAGCTTCTACATGTCGAAGTCAAGCTACAGCGGCATACATCCGAAGAAAATTGACAAGATGGAAATTACTTCAAAAGTTAAAAAACGACTTTTGGAAAATATGGTCT